>CM039140.1:18396449-18623093 GCA_022036555.1 Microstegium vimineum | reverse complement strand
AGAACCTCCACTGCTAATCCTCTCTGGACGCGCGCACCGCGCCGTCCGGACAAACGTGCCTGCGTCCGGTCGCCTGCCGATTCAAACGGCTTCTTCCCACGCGTGCCACAGCGCGCCACGCGTCTCCGGACGCTCCTGTAGCCTGCGTCCGGACTCAACTTCCCGAGTGTCCGGAAATATTTTCCAGCACACCCGAGAGCACCCGAGAGCGAGCAACACCTCCGGACGCTACTATTGCTTGGGTCCGGACCCAACGCCTCCTGTGTCTGGACCCCAGCAGAGAGCTCCCGAGAGCCTCAAAATGAACTGGACGTTGTCCGGACTCCACCATCCGGACGTAGAACAGCGTCCGGTGCTCCTGCCACAGAACAACCTCCCTAGGGTTTGCTTCCGGACGTGCACGCCTTAGTCCGGACAGGCAGAACCCTAGCGTCCCGACCTTGCGTCCAGACCTCCTTTCTTTTGTCAAACGGCACCAAACTTCCTCCAACTTTCTTCCAAGCTTCCAAGGGCTAACACTAAGTGATCTCAACACTTGTGCACGTGTGTTAGCTTTTAGTTCACAATTATCTTGGAACTAGTTGGTTGTTCTCACTAGTTCAATTGATTTTAAATGCAATGCAATGAACCTAGTGGCACTTGATAACCGTAATCATTCGCAATACCTCCCTCCTTGATAGTATGGCTATCTATCCTAAATGTGATCACATCCTCTATGATGTCTTGATCACCAAACCGAAAATGGTCCTAGCTTTCACCTTTGCCTTCACACCATTTTCCTTTCCACCACCATGCTAGAGCTTGTGCCATCCACTTGATCCACCTTGCTCCATCACATGGCTTGTACCAACCTATCTTATGATTCACACTTAGAGATCCAAGGTTAGTACTCGAGTGGGTTTCATCAATTACTCAAAACCAAAACACAAGGGAACTCTCAATCTCCCCCTTTTTGGTAATTGATGACAACCCTTCCATAAAGATATGAAATATAATCATTTTGAACTTGAGTTGCTTGTCCAAGCATTTTAATCAAAGATTTAAGATTTGGACAAGTTCCACAAATTCGGTTTTGGTAGTTATTAGCTCCCCCTACATATGTGCTTCTAGTGTTTGGTTCAAGTTTAGCACATATGCATAGATGGACAATGTGGGAGAGTAAATAGCTACCAAATGATGCTAAGGTTTAAGAGTAGACATTTGAAGTGTGATACCATCGGAGTGCGGAATTTGAATCACCCTTAGCACCATGATTAGCTTGACACCACTAGAAAAAACAACCACTTGAAGAACACATGTGAGTCTAAGCTAATCAACCTATGCATGCTAGTTGATCAATCATCATTCAATTTGTGTCACTAGCAATCACCACACAAGCATGAATATTTGAATTTAATGTACCTTGTGCAACAATACATATGAGGATGCAAGCATTCAAATGCAACAACTTGTTCATGAGCTTGCTCCCCCTACTTGTGTGTTTTCCTTAAAAAAAATTTCATTTTCTCCCCTTTATCGTTTGATCCTCCCCCTTTGGTCAATTTTATATCTTTTGCACAATTTCTCCCCCTTTGTCATCCAATTGACACAAAAAGGTGGGACCGATTATAGATATTTAAGTTTTAGCTCCCCCTTAGTGTTAGATAGGGTGAAAGATTGTTTTCAACTTTGGTTTGAACTAAGCTACTTGCCCAAGATATTTAATTCGGTTTAAACCATAGACAAGCTTGTTCACACATGCTAAGATGGTTATCTTGCCTATGTTGAATTAAACACTTAAGTTCATAGACATAGATCAAACACTAGGATTGTAAGCCCATCAACATGTCACATGCTACCACTAGATCATATCAAGTCATAGAAGCAATAGTGGCACCATATAAGCATTAAAGACATTTTGGTTTTCATGAATGAGCCTAGAAGCATGAGTGATGTCTATATGCTCTACACAAGTCCTAGCAAAGTATGCATGAATGCTTTCAATCAACTTGTACCTTGCTTTGTCGGAGTAGAGGCATGTCATATAAATGGGGGTGCATCAACTCATGTTGGAGAAATCAAGTATGTTCAACTCATTCCTTAGCTTGCAAAACCTCTTTTCATCTAGTGGCTTGGTGAAGATATCGGCCAATTGATCTTTGGTGCCAACACTTGTGATAGAAATGTCCCCTTTCAATTTCTGATCTCTAATGAAATGATGGCAGGCATCAATATGCTTTGTTCTTGAGTGTTGAACCGGATTGTTGGTTAGCTTGATTGCACTTTCATTGTCACAAAGCAATGTCACTTTCTTGAATTTGACTCCAAAATCATTCAAAGTAGCTTTCATCCAAAGTATTTGTGCACAACAACTCCCCGCACTAATATATTCGGCTTTAGCGGTAGAGAGTGCCACACTATTTTGATTCTTTGATGACCATGAGACTAGTGATCTTCCAAGCAATTGACAAGTGCCCGATGTGCTCTTCCTTTCTATCTTGCAACCCGCATAGTCCGAGTTGGAGTATCCAATTAACTCAAAGTTTGATCCTTTAGGATACCACAACCCAACATTAGGTGTATGCTTCAAATGTGTCAATATCCTCTTTGTGTCTTTCAAATGACTCTCTCTTGGAGAATCTTGAAACCTTGCACACATGCATACACTAAACATGACATCCGGTCTTGATGTGGTCACATAGAGCAAGCTACCAATCATTGATCTATATAGCTTTTGATCTATCATGTTGCCACTAGCATCACCATCCAAGTTTCCATTTGTCCCCATTGCTGTGCTAATTGACTTTTCTTCATCTAGATTGAACTTCTTGAGCATGTCCTTGATATACTTGCCTTGACTTACAAATGTGCCATTCTTCATTTGCTTGACTTGAAGGCCAAGGAAGTAACTAAGTTCACCAAGCATAGACATCTCAAATTCATTGGCCATCATATTTCCAAATTCTTCACAAAAATCTTGATAGGTTGATCCAAAGATAATGTCATCCACATAGATTTGCAACACAAACAATTCCTTGCCAATGTTCTTGGTGAAGAGGGTAGTGTCAACCTTGCCCATAATGAATCCCTTAGAGAGGAGAAAGTCCCTCAACCCCTCATACCATGCTCTAGGAGCTTGCTTCAAGCCATATAATGCCTTCTTTAGCTTGTACACATGGTTGGGTTTCTTGTCATCTTCAAATCCAGGTGGTTGCTCAATATATACCAATTCATTGATGTACCCATTGAGAAATGCACTCTTCACATCCATTTGATAGAGCTTGATGTTGTGAGCACAAACTAAGCCAATAGAATCCTTATTGCTTCTAGCCTTGCCACCGGTGCATATGTTTCTCCAAAGTCAAGACCCTCTACTTGAGTGTACCCTTGTGCAACTAGTCTTGCTTTGTTTCTCACCACTATGCCATCTTGATCTTGTTTGTTGCGAAAGACCCATCTTGTGCCAATAACATTGTGGTTCTTTGGTCTCTCAACTAGTTCCCAAACTTGATTTCTAGTGAAGCTGTTGAGTTCTTCATGCATAGCATTCACCCAATCAATATCTTGCAAAGCTTCTTCAATCTTGGTTGGCTCAATAGATGACACAAAGGAGTAATGTTCACAAAATGAAGCCAATCTTGATCTTGTTTGTACACCACTAGTGATATCTCCAATAATATGATCTATAGGATGATCTCTTGCAATAGATGTAGGTTGGAGTATTGGAAGTTGAATGCTTGTACTTGGTTGATCATTGGATTGAGATGATGAACTAGCCTCTTGTTGATATTGAGTTGGAGAGGTTGAACTAGCTTGATTATCATTGGGTTGCTCATTGGATGGAGCATGCACTTGATAGTCATTGTCTTGCTCTTCATCCACTTGCCTCGGCCTAATGTCTTCAATATTCATGTTCTTCATTGCATTGGCCAATGGTTCACCTCTAACATCATCATGATTGTCACTTTTATCTTGAGATCCTTGTGTTTCATCAAACTCCACATCATGTACCTCCTCAACTATGCCATGAGTAAGATTCCATACTCTATAAGCTTTGCTTGTAGTTGAGTAGCCAAGTAGGAAGCCTTCATCACATTTCTTCTCAAATTTGTTCAATCTTGCACCTTTCTTCAAGATATAGCACTTGCAACCAAATACTCTAAAGTATGCAATATTTGGTTTTCTTCCATTCAATAGCTCATAAGGTGTCTTCTCAAGCATCTTGTGGCAATAGAGTCGGTTGCTATAATAGCAAGCCGTGTTGATAGCTTCGGCCCAAAAAGAATCACTTACATTGTATTCACTAAGCATAGATCTTGCCATATCAATGAGTGTCTTATTCTTCCTCTCAACAATCCCATTTCATTGAGGTGTATACTTGGCCGAGAATTGATGTTTGATTCCATACTCATCACATAGCTCATCAATTCTTGTATTCTTGAACTCACTACCATTGTCACTTCTCACTTTCTTGATAGTTGTTTCAAATTCATTTTGGCATCTCTTGACAAAGATCTTGAATGTATAATATGTGTCACTCTTGTCACTCAAGAAGAATACCCATGTAAATCTAGTGAAATCATCAACTATCACAAATCCATACTTGTTTCCACCAATACTTGTATATGCGGTTGGTCCAAACAAGTCCATGTGCAAGAGCTCAAATGGTTTGCAAGTACTCATCATACTCTTGCTAGGGTGAGTGTTTCCAACTTGTTTGCCGGCTTGACAAGAGCTACAAAGCTTATATTTCTCAAAGACCACATCTTTCAAGCCTCTAACTAGATCATGCTTGACTAGTTTGTTCAATTGCCTCATTCCAACATGACCAAGCCTTCTATGCCATAACCAACCCATGCTAGATTTGGATAGCAAGCAAGTTGATAATTGGGTTTCACTAGCATTGAAGTCAACTAAGTATAGATTCTCATATCTAAATCCTTTGAATATCAAGTTAGAGCCATCTACACTTATGATCTCTACATCATCAACTCCAAAGATGCATTTGAAACCAAGATCACAAAGTTGAGCTATGGATAGCAAGTTGAAGTTCAAGCTCTCTACTAGCAACACATTGGATATGCTCATGTCATTTGATATAGCAATCTTACCAAGCCCTTTGACCTTGCCTTTGCCATTGTCACCAAATGTGATAGAATCAACCCCATTGCAATCATTTGGCTTGATAGAGTTGAACATTCTTGAATCTCCGGTCATATGTTGAGTGCACCCACTATCAAGCACCCAATGCCTCCCTCCGGCTTTATAGTTGACCTAAAAAGGATTCAATTCTTCTTAGGTACCCATTGTTGCTTAGGTCCTCCAAAGTTAGTGACTAAGGACTTAGGTACCCAAATAGCTTTCTTCTTTGAGCTCTCATTGGGAGTACCCATGTACTTAGCTATCACACCTTTCTTTCCCTTGGTAAGCACATAACTAGAATCAAATCGAATAGATGCACTTGTAAATTTTATCTTGCTTAGATTTAGTTTGCAATGTTGCTCATCATGCCCTACTTGTTTGCAACTAGAGCAAAACCGGCCATTACTCTTCACAAAGTGAGGCTTTGGAGTTGTAAAGGCCGCCTTGCCTTTCTTGGGGGTGTAGCTAAGTCCCTCTTTGCAAAGGGAGAACCTTTGACTACCCAAGCACTTAAGCAAGCGGGCGTCTCCATCATAGGCATTGCCTAATGCTAGAGCGAGCTTACCAACCTCCTTCTTAAGATTCTCATTCTCAACCGTTAGTGAAGCATCACAAGTGACAACATCACTAGTAGAGGAGATAGAGTTAGAAGTGCTACAAGAAGGGTTAGTTGGGGTGATGATGATGGGTTCGTAGAAAGATTCATTAATTATATCACAAGTTGATCCCATGTTACTTGTTTGAACATGCTCTTTCTCCTTTTGCTCAACAAGAGATGAGTGAGACTTTTCAAGCTTAGAGTGAGCTTTGCCAAGCTTCTCATGGGCTTCCGCTAGCCTCTCATGAGAAAGATTGAGCTCATCAAAGGATTGCTTAAGAGCTTGAAGCTCTTTCCGCAATGCTTTGCACTCCTTTCTCTTGATATCAAAATGAGTTTTAGCATCTTCCAACATTTCAATTAGTTCATCTTTAGTGGGTTCATCATCATCATCATCATCATCACTAGAATCACACTCATCATTGGATTGTACCTTAGTTGGCCTAGCCATGAAGCATGTCGATGGAGTGTCAAAGAGAGAGATCTTGTTGTTCATAGCAATGCTTGCAAGAGCCTTCTTCTTGCTTGATCTCTTCTCATCATCACTTGAGTCATCATCATCACTTGAAGAATCACTATCCCAAGTAACAACATATGATCCTCCCTTCTTATTCTTCTTGAGAGTCATCTTGCTCTCTTTCTTCTCTTTCTTTTTGCCCTTCTTCTCATCTTCATTGTCACTATGAAGAGGACAATCCGTAATGAGATGATCTTTGCTATTGCACTTGAAGCATCTTCTATCCTTCTCATTGAACTTGTGTGAGTTCTTCTTCCTTCTTGCTCTATAGCCCTTCTTCTTCATGAACTTGCCAAATTTCTTGACAAATAGAGCCATCTTCTCTTCATCATCATCACTATCACTTGAGCACTCATCATAGCTTGATTCTTCATACTTTGCTTTGCCCTTTGATGATGATGTGGCTTTGAATGCCACACTCTTCTTCTTCTCATCCTTCTTCTCTTTGTTCTCTATAATCTTGTCCTTGTCCTCTCTAAAGGTGTCATCGGTAATCACCTCACCAAGAACTTGGTTTGGTGTCATTGTGTCCAATCCGCTTCTCACCAATAGAGTGACTAGCATCTCAAATCTTGGTGGGAGACTTCTCAAGAATTTGAATGAGAAATCCTTGTTCTCCACCTTTTCTCTAAGTGACTTGAGGTCATTGACAAGCACCTCAAGCCTATTGAATATCTCGGGCATATTCTCATCATCTTTCATCTTGAAGCTAGCAAATCTCTCCTTCAAGATATATGCCTTGGCCCCCTTTGTGGATTGAGTTCCCTCATAGGACTCTTCAAGCTTCTTCCATGCATCATGAGCACTCTCAATGTTCTTGATTTGCTCAAAGACTTCTTTTGAGATTGCATCATGGATGGCACTCAATGCAATATCATTGTTTTGGAGCTTCTCCTCCTCGGCCGCGGTGGGTGCTTCCTCATCTTCCACCTCAAACTTCTTGTCGACCACCAACCATACCTTTCGGTTGATTGATTTTATATGAGTGGTCATCAATGCCTTCCAATAGCTATAATCGGTGCCATCAAACTTGGGTGGCCTCTTGGTGTTGTTGATAAGAGCCATATTTAACACCGTGGGATGTTAAGCCTTTGAGATATGGTGTCCAAGCTTTGATACCACTTGAAAGATCTAGATATGGCTAGAGGGGGGTGAATAGCCTATTAAAATTTTCTACAACAACACTTAGGTAAACTTGTTAGAATAAAACACGGCGTAAGCAAGTTTGCACTAGCACTACGGTTAGGCAAGCCACCTACCAATTCTAGTCACTAGCAAGATAACCTATGTCACACACAAGAGCTAGAGAACTAGAGCTACACAACTAAGCTACACAAGCTAAGCTAGAGGCTCTACTTTGCAAGAATGTAAAGAATGGTAATGCAAGGCTAGATTAAGAATAATTATACCACCGCGTAGAGATGAATCAATCAAACACAAGATGAATCATCGGTAGAGACAAGATGACACAAGATTTTTTATCGAGGTTCACTTGTTTGCCAACAAGCTAGTCCTCGTTGTAGCGATACACCCACTTGGAGATTCACGCGCTAATTGGCATCACACGCCAAACCCGTCACCGGGTGCCGCACAACCAACACAAGATATGGATCCACAAGCTCATCCACTAGCGATACATTCTGCGAACTCCCGGGGGGTAGGTTCAAGACCCTCACAATCCACCGATCGGAGCCAGAGGCAATCACCTTCCTCCGCTCAACGATCCTCGTCGCACCAAGCCGTCTAGGAGATGGCAATCTCCAAGAATAGAAAGAGCTCCGCGATGACGACGATCACCAAGTGCCACTAGTATACAATCAATGAGCAATGCACTTGGATTCACTCAATCTCTCATGAATATGTCAAATATACTTAGAGGGATGAGTGGTGAGCTTCTCACAAATGAGCACAAGTGTGTGAGTGATGAGAATGTGCAAGAAGTTCCCCAAAGGGCCAGCCATACAAATATATAGCCCTCACTCACAACTAGCCATTTTCCCACTAAAACTGGCTCTCTGCGCCACCTCCGGACGCACTTTACACAGGAGGTCCGAACCATCGCTCATGCGTCCGGACCCTCTGCCAAAGTGAATCTCCACTGCTCATCCTCTTTGGACGTTGTCCTCCAGACGCGCGCACCACGCCGTCCGGACAAACGCGCCTGCGTCCGGTCGCCTGCCGATTCAAACTGCTTCTTCCCGCGCGCGCCACAGTGCGCCACGCGTCTCCGGACGCTCCTGTAGCCTGCATCCGGACTCAACTTTCCGAGTGTCCGGAAATATTTTCCAGCACACCCAAGAGCACCCGAGAGCGAGTAACACCTCCGAACGCTACTGTTGCTTGGGTCCGGACCCAACGCCTCTTGTGTCCGGACCGCAGCAGAGAGCTCCCGAGAGAATCAAAACAAATCGGACGCTGTCTGGACTCCACCATCCGGACGCAGAACAGCATCCGGTGCTCTTGCCACAGAACAACCTCCCTAGGGTTTGCTTCCGGACGCGCACGCCTTAGTCCGGACATGCAGAACCCTAGCGTCCGGACCTCCTTTCTTTTGCCAAACGACACCAAACTTCCTCCAACTTTCTTCCAAGCTTCCAAGGGCTAACACTAAGTGATCTCAACACTTGTGCACATGTGTTAGCTTTTAGTTCACAATTATCTTGGAACTAGTTGGATGTTCTCACTAGTTCAATTGATTTTAAATGCAATGCAATGAACCTAGTGGCACATGATAACCGTAATCATTCGCAAGAGCTCCCTCCTTGATAGTACGGCTATCTATCCTAAATGTGATTATATTCTCTATGATGTCCTTATCACCAAACCAAAAATGGTCCTAGCTTTCACCTTTGCCTTCACACCATTTTCCTTTCCACCGCCATACTAGAGCTTGTGCCATCCACTTGATCCATCTTGCTCCATCACATGGCTTGTACCAACCTATCTCATGATTCACACTTAGAGATCCAAGGTTAGTACTCGAGTGGGTTTCATCAATTACTCAAAACCAAAACACAAGGGAACTCTCAAATCCACTTACAGAAATATCCCTATGAGTGAGAACATAGGTGTGAGTTCCTGATGTTTCACCTATAGTCCACGTTGCTAAAAAGTTATCTTTTACTGTTATTGCATATATCATTAGTCAAGTTACATGATCATGGTTATTCTTTATAAGCACTAGCTTTGATCTACCCAATGCAATATTCCCACGATGTCAAGGCATAAGATAACAAATATCTATGGAATCCTTACGGTTAACAAGGTAGACACATCAATATGAATTAAGTATTTAAGATGAATAGGACAACAAGGAAGATCACATGCTATACTTGCTTTTCACTTGCGAAACTCTCACATACTTGACTTCTGGTAGACATCTTCTGATCTTCATCGTTCACAAGCGATTCTCGTTCTACTCATAGCAAACACCACACATAGAGAACATACAAACAAAAAAAGGAGACAGCTAAGAACAATACACCATACAAGAGAAACCAACATACAAAAGAGAGATTGGTACTACGGTCAAAAAAACGCAAGAAACGTCGATAACAAAGCTATCGTTAAAAGAAACGACTACTGTGAGTTTTATTATATTATAACAGAAAAACATGCATGCTTGACTTATTTTAATTGATTAGAAACATTTGAAAGTAATTAATATCAGATTAGTTATAACATAAATTAATTTAAAAGCTCAATTGAAACTACTCATATTTCATTTATAACAATACCATATAATTTTGATCAAGTTAAACTTTATCTTTGCAAAAGAGATTAAATATGTGAAAGCATCTAATCAAAATATAGAAGGTATGTTTAAACTAATCAAATTATATTTTAGAAGCATATTAGTATTAGAAATTACTCATTACTCATATTAAGGTTTCTATACCAAAGATTGGAGCATAAAACATATATTGATTTTAGTTATAAAACTAGTTGCATGCTTATTTAACTAATTCAATATTTAATAACATATGGAAAAGCATGTGACATGATGAACAGTGGCACTAACATAAAGATCATGGAAACAATGAACAAACGTAACTTAAATGGTGCAAAACAGAATTAAAATCTAACTTGTTTTTTAACTAATTAAAAAGCTATTAATTAAACATGAATTAAATTAATATTTAGATTAACGAAAATTTATAATTAAGCAACACCAAAAACATTAACACTACAGCGTAGAGCGCATCGCTACAAATCTAACCCAACTTAAACCAACTAAAACGGAGTTACGATAATTAAACGACCAAGATTAAAAGGTAATTAAGTCATCTTCTATCTCTGTCTTTACCTCCTCTCTGCTCCTTACGTGAACATGCTGACCATGAGGAGCAGGTAGGGGCGGCTTCTTCCTTGCCGGATGGAGCTGGGGCACCACGGCCGTGGGTACTTGGCCGGCCGGTGGTGCAGCGGCACGTGGCTGCGCGCGCAGGAGACCCACGCAGATTGGGGCAGGGCCGGTTCAACGCCCCCGCAGTGACCAGGCAGGAGCATGCGCGTGTGCGCCTGCTGGCGCTCGTGTCCCCTCAGGCAGACTGCGGCCTGCCGGCAGGAGCAGTGCGGGAGGAGCGGGTACCAGCGAGGGCGGCGGCGCAGACCCAGGGCCGAGATGGACGCAGAGTCCGCGCACGGGAGGACCGGAGGAGGCAGGGGCATCGCCATGTGGTCGGAGACGACGAACAGAGCCGTCCATGGTTTCCTCACGCCGGAAAAGTTGACCGGAGATATAAAAACGAATGGGGATATGTCAAACAGTGAGGGATTGGATAAAAGGAAGACGCTATGATGAACAGAACAACAACACGGACCTCGTGGTGGTCTCGGAATTTGTAGGGGACGTCTGAGTTTGTCGGAAAAGTTCGCCGGAGAGTTGCCGGAATTTAGTAGATGCGAAACTTCGGCTTAGATCCACAGAGCTCGGAGCGGCGGACGGAAAAAACGGCCGTACTTTTCGAACCAGCGCGTCGAGATCTTCGCCGTCATATATATATTGATAGGGTTTGGAAAACATGAAAAAAGAGAAATATTTTTATTATTTTCGTAATTAATTAATTTCGGGATTAAGATAATTCCAGAAAAGTCCAGAATTGGTATTTAACCCATGAAAAATATTCCGAAGGCTCCAAAAATTTGGGAAAAATTCTAGGAGACACATTGGAACATGATGAACCCAAATAAAATATTTGGAGGTCAGAGAAAAGTATCTTGAAGCATATAAAAATTAGAATATGCTCACAGATAAATAGAAAAAAAAGATCCAGAAAAAATCAGAAAAATTTCAGGAGAGAATTTGGAGACATGTTGATGAATGATGAACTCAAGTGAATGATTTGGATCAAGAGATAAAGGATCTTGGGAATGTCCAAAAGAAAGATTAAGATTAAGAGAGCGAGAATTTGATTAAAGAAAAAGATAGAGATTGCCGAAGACCGATAAATGACTGACTAAAGGCATTTTAAAAACTTTATACACTCACATGCATCAATACAAGCAACGAACAACCACCACAACAATCAAGCCTGTCAAATTAATTTAGAAAAGTTTATAAATTCACTTTTCCTATACTAAATTTGTGCGAACTCAAACTAATCTTGGAAAATTTTATATCAACATATAAATCATTTAGTTATTTAGTGTTTTCTAAGCACAATCCAAAATTAGAAATTTTGGAGTGTGACACTTAATGTCATAGAAAATCTTAGCGTTGAATCTCCTTGAAGATTGCTTAAAAGGCCTATATCCAGGTTTGATGGGTAACTGATGCTCAATGATCGATCTGTCTTCATCTCATAATACTCCCAAGCAAAACAATCCTTATATTCTTTTAACAGTTCTACCAAATTTTGTTTATACTTAGTGTCACGGAACCGCCCAACCTATAAGAGCACTAGTATAATGATCATCATTCCTAACGACACTTTCACACTAGAGCCCATATAAGCCCGGTAGTCCTAGAAATCTCGAAGGATCTCAAACCACAATTAGTAACAACCCAAGATCGAACACTAGATTCAGTAACCGCACATCCACAGTGATAAGTTCGAAATGAAATAATATCACAACTGAGTTTAAAACAGTGTTATTACAACACCAGGTTCAAATCAAAGTAGCGGAAGTTTAGGTTTCACAAAACCCATTGCAAACTGTTTAACACAGATATAGTGTCGGCTTAGTACAGTCCCCAACAAAAGCAACAAGGAGAGACATCAGAATTCACCATTGCCCATGACCTTCACTCTTCATGACATGCAGGGTAGAGACACGCCTGGCAATAGCCAGAATACACCATACCATCTGCAACAAGGGTAAAGAAACCCTGAGTACTCAATTGTACTCAGCTAGACTTACCCGACAGAGAGATAGATACATAACCACAGACACTTCAAGGATTATGCAAGGCTTTATCAGGTGGATCTCATGAGATAGCATAATTTTGCATAAAAGAGCATCCTAATTACTCATGTATTATCATCATTAGAAAACAACATTTGGCAGCAGGTTAAGTAACATTAATCAGATCTCATTAGCACCTGTACTAGAGCAAACACTGAGTTATCAAACAGTAATAACCATATTGTGCTTGGCATCAAAACCATATAACCATCTTTTGGTTACTTATTAGAGTTCAAGTTTCTACAGTGGGAGGAAGATCTTTCAAGTTTCTCACTGACGAGGAGAGACCACGATTCGAATCGAATTCCAATCCAGCTGGAGGTTTATTCCTCAATCACACCCAAGTATGTCTGCCGACACACTTATGTGGGTCACCTTCAATATAGCTCGGGTAGCCGCGGGGTACCAATTACAGGCATGAGTAGCGACTCACGGTAGTCAGGTCGATCAAGTAGTGCCTGCCCTTGGTGCCAGGCCAGGACGATCAGGATGCTTGCCCACGGTCTAGTCATCCGCTCGCGGTCTTCATGACCCAAGTAGGAGGGAAGCCCAGCCCGAACGTACAGAGTTAGGCTTCACGGTCGAAACGAGTTATTCGGCCAGCTATGAAGGAGGCATGCGTTCAATCTCGGTAGATGTCCGACCACGATCCAGTGCCTAGCGACACAGGCGGAGAGAACCCGCTCACAAGACCTTCAAGTCAAGTGGCTCATAACACCTTGTCCGCCCGGTCTCAATTTATTACTTCCACATGGTTAATTTCCACGATAGCAAGCTATAGCCAACCGTGACCAGCACCTATCTTTGTGGGGGATGATAGACCACCCACGCTACCGGTCTAAGCATAGCTAAGCAGAGGTTTCGATCCTGGGCCTACAAGGTTCTTTTGAATGGATAAGGAGATATAATGCAGCAAAGGGTTTCATCTCAACTCCTATGAACTTAATGCACAGACAAGTGGTTGTATTGTAAGTAAAATCTTTAAATAGAATAAGTGAGGTGAATAAATGCTCCGGGGCTTGCCTTTCATGAAGGTGGAAGGAAGGTGGTTAGGGCACTCAGGACGGTTAGCACCATGTTCTCCTTCTTCTGGAGCTTCTGGAGCTTGCAACTCCAGTGGGACTCCTCCTTCGATCTCCCCGAACTCTAGCAAGGTCACTCCCTCCGGCGATCCTGTATGCATGTATACATATATGATGACCCAAGATATACATATGACAAGTTATACTAAAAATGAGACATGTCTAATGCACATGAATGAATGCTCATGATGAATGTTCATGCAACATTTTATTTCATTGACCGAATATGTGCAAATCTCTTCGGTTGTAGAGAGATTAACACTTACCCATCTTTTACAACCTGTAATAGAGCTTCTCTTCCGAGGTTAGCTCTTTTACACCTGCATTAAACAAGTTTCATGGCTTAAGACATTTTCTTAACTTACGCAAGGCAAACACATCACTTGCAACACACACAACATGGCATACAACCACTGAAAACAGCAGCTGAAAGAAAGCTGTGTAGCCGGAGCTACACACAACCAAAAATTACAAACTAAAACATTATAGAAATATCATAAAATTATCTACAAAACATTCCATAAACTCTCTAGCTAAATCTATCATTAAAAAGGCCGAACAGACACATCAAGCAAGACTGTTTTGAAGAAATAGCAAAACATAGATTTGAAGATAAACTTGTAAAAAGCACCCAGGTTAAAATAAACAAGTTATGGATGTGAAAATTTAACACTAGGTATATTAACAAGTTATCTACAATAAAGTCTATTGTAGCTACTGCTGAAACTAAACAAAAGCAGCTCAAACAATTCTAACATGAAACATGCTTAAGCTGTTTTTGACAGATTTCAGATAGCATCTAAAACAAATATAAAGCTGTTAAATATTATTCCAAAAATTATGATAAAATTATAAAAACTAGTTTACATAATTAGATACCACTTTGGTATTCACCACCTAAGTAGAAGACATATACAAAATAGGGTTAAAATTAGTTCTCTGCTGGTTATGAGGAAAACAAGCATTTTTATACTACAATTACTTTAACAATTTGAAAAGTGTGAAACAACAGATTTCACATTTTTATTAGCTTATACTAAGCAAGTAACATATGTACAAAAATTAACAAGCATAGAAAACACATTTAACTTAGCTTAGCAATTTAAACAAGATTGCATTCAAATAAACAAGCACACAACCAAAAGAACTATAACATGTAACTAAATTATAGGTCACTAGTACTTTAACATTTTTCATGGGAAGTTCATGCTGAGAAAAGCTCAACACAACAAGAACCATGATTTTAGCACCTACCAAACTTTAGTTATGAATTAAACAAGTTATACTAAGCATATAAAGCTTGTTGTTCATTTTACTTAAAACAACACAGAAAAACAGTAACAATAGGTTACTTAACATTTTTCATGCATAGAGAAAAAAATAAAAAATCTAACAAAACTAATTTCACATTTTTAGCATTTTTCTTAAATTATTTATGAAATTCCAAAGTTAGCACACAAAACTGAAAAAGACAAAACAGAGAAACACTACTGAGTCTATGACACATGGAACCCACTGGTCCGCTCTTCCCCCAACAGAGTCGACGCATCACATGTGCTCGACCGTTGGTTCCTCGCTGGCGGTGAGGTTTCCGGCTGAACCAACCCCATGGTCATGCTCTCCTTCGCAACCCGCATCGATCCATGTAGCTGGTTGTACCCCAGGTCCACCGGAGCATGCTCGACGGCGTCCATGGCGGCACGGCGGCGCTGCGATTCTTGAGCTGGCTGGCGCAAGATTCTTCCAGCAAAAATGGCGGCGGCTACACCTACACTGAACCCTAGCGGTTCGGTCTAGCCTAGATTGAGGCGGTGCAAACCCTCCGATGAGTTCGGCCACATGCACAGCGGCACGGTGGCGAGTTCACGACGGCGCAACACTTCTGTTCCGGCGGCGGTGATGCGCTAAAGCTTCAACCGACTCCGGGTATCTAACCACGACCTAACTAGCTAACCCTAACACAATAGAGACGAGCTAGAGCAACACTACCGAGCCTAGCATAACCTCGCCGGTGTTGCGGGAGCCTTGCGCTCGCGCGCGGTGGAGTTCCCGTTCCAGCGAACCCTAACCCTAATCGCTTCAACCAACACCTCGGCGAGCATCTACACCCTCTAGGCTACCGCGCACAAGGGCTAGAAGAAAGGGAGGGGCTCTAGATTGGGCTGGCAATGGCGTTGCTCTCCACTTTCGGGCGCAAGGCAGAGAGGAGAGGGAGAGAGTGAGGGCGAGAGGCGTCTGGTCGCGAGGTGGAGTGTGCGGATAGCCAAAGGCGTGGCCGACGTGGGTCCAACTCCGGCGTACGGTGGCCACGTGGCGTCCAACTCCTGCGGCGTTCGGGCACGACCGACGGCACGCTCAGCTCTGCTCGTTTGAAATCCGATCAGGTCGACTGACAGCGGGTTTTCAAAAGTGATTAACTCTCTAACCTCTGCGTCTTAGCTTCAACTAATTGCACACTTTTGTAGAGCTATAGTTGAACTCCAACTTCGATGCAATTTGTTTGAATTGAAACGGCCTAGATTTGAAACTACAAGCACTCAAACAGGGTAACTTTCAAACTGCAAACCACTTTAAGACTTAGGCAAATTCAGAAACTAAACCACCCCCAAATCAGCCTTAATTGACCAATTAGGGTATTTTAGGATCCAAATCACCTCAAGATAGTTAAACAAAGTTTGTTCAGAATTAAAAACTCTACAACTTTGCTTAAACCAACTTCTTCATACAAGGTCATTTGCAAAGTCAATTTGTTAACTTAAGCAAAAGGGATCCTAGGGTCAACCATGAGAGCTTAACCCTAGAACCCTAGAACCCTAGAAGAACATAACCATGGTTTCATTTTCATCCCTAAGCATTTCTAGATGGTCATTAGTGATCAAAACATCAAGCACTTGGTTATACAAGCATAACTCATATATAGCTAGGTGTAGGTTTAACACATACACATGCAAACAAGGTGATCACTTAGGGTTATCATTTCATGTGATCATGGAAATGCATGAATGCAATGATGCTTGTGTTCATGCTCATGAAATGATATGCAATGCAAGCTTAACACCTAGGGTGTTACACTTAGGATCAAAACTTAGCACTCATATACATAGGCCTTGGTCTATCACCAGGTCCAATAGCAACCTCTTATAAAATATCAGCTGATGTAAACCCTTTGCCCATTTTCCCCTCATTGTCATCAACTATACTATACATTAAAAATTGCTCTCAGAGCTGACTGCTCAGATCGGCTATTGATCATTGTCATTGATCATGATGAAATCTTCTTGAAATTATTTTCTAGAATGCACTCAAAACTATAAAAATCCCAATATACAGGATCAAAGTCCGCCATAGTAACTGAATTATTTGCTTGAACCACCTCAATATCATCATTTCCTAGCCATTGGACTACACATTGGTGCATCTTTGATGGAATACAACAATTAGCATGTATCCAGTCTCTTCCCAAGAGCAAACTGTAAGAGCCTTTTCCATGAATAACAAAGAAAGTAGTGGCTAAAGTTTTACTCCTAATGTCAATTGAACATGTAATGCTCCTTGAGTTTCAGATGAATTGCCTCCAAAATCTCTAAGCAACAGTTCGATTTCTAACAAAATCCTTAGGATCCATGCCTAGTTTTCTAAAAGTAGTGTAAGGCATTAGATTTATAGAAGCATCACCATTAACTAGTATCTTGTTCATCGGCTTCCCATTAACATATCCTTTGACATACAAAGCTTTTAAATGCTGATGCTTGATTGGTTTGTTAAATATAGCTTGGGGAGTCATTCCCCATATTCCAATTCATCAAAATCGGAATATGCTTCCTGATCTATCGGTGCTCTAAACTCAACGGATAAATAAAAAGTCATAATGTCAGCTAATAGATTACTCAAATTGGTTGTTTGTTTGACACACCACACTTGTGTCCGTCTAGGATTTTTAATCTGTACAAGCTCCTTATTCCTCAAGCATTGGACCCTTCTTTTTTGACTTGTTCTGAGGCCCCTAGTACACCATTGGCCATCTTGCCAAACACACTCTTCTGTTTCACACTTAGCCCAGTCTTCATCAGCCACTCTTTTGCCAAGTCGGTCATGAACTCTATGATTAAAAATACACCAATCCACACTTTTGTATTCAATCCTATCATGGATAGATCGATGGTTGAATTGAGATCACCTAAACTCCTTATACTAATAACTGAACTCAGGGCAATTGTTCTTAGTTAACAATCTCAACCCTTCATTCCAGCAATGTTTGAAGAAAGGACAATCCCAATGAGCTCTAGCTTGTTCTTATTCATGCCTTTCTTCTTTAATCCTCTGTTGATGTTGTTTCTCCTCAAGCCTCCTTACATGGTCTTTCTATTTTTGTCATTGCCACTTGTTCAAAAGAATTTAAGATGCAACTCGAGGACATACAAGAGCCTTTCTATACGATTCCCCTTGCTCTAACTGCTTTCCTTGTTTTCCTCTTCTTATCTTAATCTCTTGATATTCTTTAGTTGTTATCTGCGACCCTAGGTCGATAGATACAGATTCCTAGATGAAGTTAACACTTTAGCCTTTCCTTCAAGTGGAACTACATCGACCATATTTGCGTTAGCAAAGGGACTAACATCTACCTTCAAATTGCATGGCTTGTCAAGAATTACTCTTTTATCTTTAGTAGATTTTGCAATCATTGGGGTCACATATGAAATCTTGAATATCTTTGGATGGAGCCATAACATTGATAATGATTGTGTGTCCCACCAAGTGTGCCAAAAAGTGTGTTGACATAAAAAAATGTTACACCAACACGATTTGCAGGCCGAGAGATCCATGGAGATCCATACGACCTTCAACAAACTAGTTCTTTCTAATATAAGCCAAGGCATGCTAGTCAATTTCACACAATAAGTGACAAGGAGAAGAATCATTAGTAACACAAGATGGAACATATTGGTTGTGATTCTAGGTAGTTCCAACATAATGGCCCAAATAGCCAAATTATAAGGCTATTGACTAGATAGTCGATATCCTAAGTATGTATTAGAAAATCGGCTATCTCTGTCAATAAGTAGCCGATTGCGTAAACCGGAAAGGAATATGTATCTAGATGAAAACATTATATCATGAAATAGTTAGATATTTGATAAAATTTGAAGAATCATGGACCCTTGTGTTTAGGTGATTAACGACAATACTAGATCACTATGACTAACGTGTGTTTTGCAGAGGCAAAGTCATTTGAGTTAGGTCATTAGTGATGCAATTTGAATGGGCTTAATGGATATTCATGCCCCCAAGATGGAAATCATTTCAGTTGCAAAGGATGAAGATACAAGTTGAAGACTGGGCTAGTTCTTAGTGCCATAAGGTTGAGAAGGGCACTAAGTATAGCTAGGGTTTTTGTTTTTCCTTTGACCGTACTATAAAGGGGGGTATGAGATTAGTAGCTTGACCTAAGAGAGTTTAGGAGAGTGGGTATATGCACACTTGTCACAACTAGTCCTAGAGACTTTGCTTTCAGCCCTTGGTAAACCCTAGAAATGGTAGGAGCAAAATCCCTTGAGAAATCTCAGCGAAAACAGTTGAAATAGGGGGAGAAAGAGGCTCCGGACCAGTCTGCCAAGTAGGCGTCGGACCATAGGAGAGGGGTCCGACGGTCCCTGACTTAGGCAAAATCTCAGCTCGAGGAGCTCCGGACCACCTGTCTGGAAAGCGTCGGACCATAGCAGAGTGGTCCGATGGCTCATGTCAGAGAGAGAGAAGGCTCCGGACTAGTCCGACGGTGAGTCCGACGGCTAGTCTGACGCTTCAAGACAGGAGGTTGGTTTCATGCAGTAAGCCCCCTGGCTCCGGACCAGAGCGTCGGACCAGGGCTCCGGACCAAGGAGAGTGGTCCGGTGGTTCGAAAAAGAGAAGAAGTTTTTCACTAAGAGAGCACCTTGTCTCCGGACTAGTGCGTCGGACCAAGGCGTCGGACCAAGCAGAGTAGTCCGACGGTGCCTGAGTTGGAATTCAGAGTGAGCTCCGGACCAGTGTGCATGGTCCGGTGGTGTAAGCTCCGGACTAGTCCGGTGGCTTCGCAGAGAGAGGAAAAAGCAAAAAGCGGCTAGTTTTGGAGGTGGGGACTATTTATAGTTGCCCCCTTCGTCCTTAGGACCTCTCTTGGCCATTGTTTCAGCTGGTGACACCTTGAGAAATCCTTTAGAGAGTCAAGTGCCTAGTGAGGGAGAGATTAGAGAGAGTTCATCTTGTTCTTCCCTTCTAGAGTGATTAGGAGTGACTTGTGTGCATCCATCCACCTTCCTAGCCTTGAGTTGGTCAAGTGAAGGTCTTGTGCTTGTTACTCTTGGTGTTCGACAGCACCTAGACGGTTTGGTGGTGTTCGGAGAGAGTGATCACCGGAAGATTGTTGGCGGCTCTTCTCCAAGCTTCTGTGATCGGTTGTGGGCGATTCACCGAGCCGGAGTGGTGAAGAATCAGCCCGTAGAGAGCACTCTACCCTTGCGCGGGTAGAGGGGGAGCGATACCTTGCGAGGTGCTCCAACGAGGACTAGGGGGGTGTGTCGACACGTCGATACCTCGGGAAAACATCGCTGCGTCACTGAGAATCTCTTCTCCCTAGCTCTTTATATTTCCGCATTACATTCCGTCTTGTTTTTATCTTACCTACTAGAATTGCTTAGGTTGCTTTTATTTTCCATGAACTGCTACTGCTTTCTAGCTAGGTCACACGGATCGTAGGCACTAGGAGGTGATTGGCATTTGATAGGTTTTCATATTTGTTTTAGAAATTTAAAACAAGCCCAATTCACCCCCCCCCTCTTGGGCATCTTGATCCTTTCAAAATTAAAGGATCATAGTGTGCATAAGCATTAAGTATCCAGTTCTTATATACATATCAACAAGCAACCCTCATTTTCATGTAATGAAAATCTATTAACCGACAACGTCTAAATCTAAACAACATTAATAGTGGAGATCCATCTGAGTCATTATAGCCATAATAAAGCATTCAAAAGAGATTAATAGATGTTATTTGCATGATCAATCGAGTCTTAAGGAAACATATATAAATGAATTGGGTATCTCAAAGAACACACACTATGTTTATGGAATTACGGATGATCGGCTAAAAACAGTTGATATTGACATGTTAAATAAACAAAGTATATGTTTAGTATCGTGAATAAAGCTTGCTAACCAACAACATTTGAATCCATATGAATCTAACAGTGGGGATCGATCGAGACCGTTACAGCCATGATAGAAACTTTTGGAAGAGATTAACAGACTCTAAACACAATATTTAAACGTACCTTCGAATGCGTAACATGTAAGACATAAGATTGAGGAAAAATGGTTGATATATCATGTTTAATATCATGCAAACAAATACCAAGGGACAAAGGAGCACGATGAATATTTGAGATCTATAATTTATAACTAATCTACCTCAATCTTAGTCGAAAATATTGATATGATCAATGAAAAATTAATTATAACAATAATGATAACTAAATCGAACATGAATAATGAAAGCTTAGTTAAAATTAGATAAATTCGATAACTATTGATATCATATTAAATAATAGAGTCATCTACCATAAGGTCAATGATAACTAACTCATATCATGAATCATAATAGATCGTTCAAAACCATTACAACCTTACAAGACAATAACACGAGTCATGATGGCACTTACAACAAGCTAGAGATCAATTAGAGTCGTTGCAGTACAACTTGATGAAGAAACTCACCGCTATCTACAATACTCCTACTCTAAGGGTTGGCGTGAAGCCAGTTGTTGACGGTCCTTAAGTACCAATTTTAACCGTCAACTAAACAAGGAAAAGGATCTAAATGAAACCACTAGATAAAATTAGGGTTTATACTGACAGAATTCCACGAGTTTTGGTGAATGTCTGTTTTTGCAGGGAGTTATCAGGAAATACCAAGGAAAGGCCCACATGTCATGTTTACTAGAGATAACTATCATCCGCACGAAAAAGAATAATCTAGAAGGGTCAAGAAGGCGCGGGAAGAAGCGAGAGGGCCAGCGGGCCCAGGGGCAGGGCGCCCGCCCTACCCCTTGGGGTGGCCGCCCTAGGTCAGAAGCCAACCAGGCTCTGCCTTGTGGACCCCCTCTCCACTGCCTTTGAGGTTACATCTAAGCCCTCCATTAAGGTCGGTTTGATCCGACGGCCCACGTTCATTTGAGGAGGCTATATAAGCAAGGCCCTGACCCCCCTGAGGATCATCTCATCTCATTATTCTTCTCCAGAGCAAAAGCTAGGGTTTCAATTAGATGTAGAGAAGGAGAGAGGTCCCTCTAGTTGTCTAGATCTAGTTCTTCTAGTTCTAGTTCATCTAGTTGTAATTAGAGGTGAGAGAGAGAGGAGAGAGCTAGGAGGAATCGGATCTGTCGGATCTTCCTCAACATTGTACCTTTGCAGCATCTGGTTCAGAGCAATCTCCTGGTTCTTCATTTATTATTTCTAAGTATCTTATTTGAGTTCTTACTTTATTCTATTTACGGGATCTCCGCTCGTATTGAGTGCTCTAGTCTTGAATTCGGATTAAAGTAGTAAGCGATTGTTGACACAAATATGACATAATGTGCCTCACACACAGCAAGCCGGAAAGCGTGGCTTCAATCGGGTGCCCGGGTATTTTGAAATCCGGAAACGTGCCAGTCAGTTTGACCTGGAACTAATAAGGGATGAAAATCATTAGATATAAAACTGGAACATATCGGGTGAGACCAGACAGTTCCATATATACGGCCCTGAAGCCACTTACGACGACATACAGCTATAGAAGCTGTCTGCCAACAAGTCTTATAGATCATTCGGCTAAAACAAACATGGAGTACGTGAAACGTTGATTGCCAAACGTTGTGTGCATGAGAAAAGTATGTATGAACGAATCATAATTAACAGTGAGTTAAAGCATAACCAAGCTCGACAATCTAACCGAGTTGGGATCCATGATGAAGGAACACGTAAGCAAGACATAATTAAACTAATCTAAAGCTTGTATCCGCCGCATGATACTTAACCTTATCAAAGTTTAAACATGGTTCACATGCATGAACCCGCAACATGTAACAATCTAGATTAAACTAACTCGGCTATTATGAACGCAAGACATATTTGTAGAAAAGTAAAATAGATCTATAAGAAAGATAGAGCCGAACCGTATCAATCTAGATTAGGCAAAAGAGTGTTACAAATATATAAAATATCTAAAACATGCAACACATGATAACTTAATGAATCTACTAGATCTTGCCAAATCTAATAGAGCCGATAACTATCTTGCTTTTGCTAAGCATATCAATTAAACGCCTGTCGCACGGTATCTACTCGTAAACGAAACATAAGCGAAGACTTCTTGATTGTCAAGCCAGGATACGCCGCGCGATCATTGAAAACAAACAAGACTGCTTGCATCAACATATAAATCCACCGCATGATACTAGACGTTATAACAAGGTTGCCGGGACTTACGGAGGTCGACGGATCGATGATTCCTCTCGAAGAACTCGACGACACGACAAAGGACTCGAAGTTGGCATGGGGCCGGTTGTATTCATTTGGTTGTGAACAGTTTTACAATGGCCAAGGGTTTATATTTATACCCTGGTCATGACATGAGTCCTAAAAGGAAACGACTACAAAACATTAAAGGAAAACACGACATCCTTAGCCCTAGTTTTTTTTTCCTTCAGAGCCCTTATTGCCTTAATTGTCGCGATCTTCGTTGCCCGATCGGCTCTTTACTTGCCGTTTTCGTCGCTTCTTCAACGGAAAACTGCCCTTCCTCAGAATAGCCGACCGCACGATCATTTGCCGAATCTTTGGAGATTATCCGACCGCATGGACACTTGCCGAACGCTCTGAAACTAGCTGACTGCACGGATACTTGCCGAATGCTCCGAACACCCATCTCTGCAAATTTGCTACGCGCTGGCCCACCTGTCATTTCCCTAAGCATGCCAAAATCCAGTGTTAACACATGCCCCCTCGATTTTGGGATAAAAGTCATTTTATTCTGAAATTGACCACAAGCTTCCCCTTTTCTTCTAGGTCAACACTGTTCAACACCACAGCCGCCGTTCAGAAAATTTGAGCTTCAGCACGCTCTTGAATCTACCTCAACCTTTCAATGGCGACTCAGGATGAAATTCCAGAGGTAAGTTTCATTCACTTTCACGTATTCGGCAATTCCTGACCCAACTGAGATCATCGAGAAGGAAACCTCAAGAATCCCCTTCAAGTCCAGAGTCACTCCGCCAAACCAATGGCCAAACACCTTCAAGACATGGCCATTTCCCTCAATCACCAGATGGCGAAATTGGTACCGGAGGATGCTGGACAAGAGTAGCAATCGCTGGGATGATCAAGATATCAGCCATTGCTTGGAATTATCTTTGTCAGAGATGCCCAGAAATGAACCCCTTCTTAGCGGCTTCTCATTTCATGTCGGATGCTGTTAATGCTTTCGTTTTCGGCCATGGTATAATGACTTTTACTCTAACCGATGTTTTCATGAGACTGGCCTAAATGTGTCACAGCCAGTATACCCCTTCAAGTACAAGAGCAAAAGCAGCCAGAAAGCTGTCAAATCTGAAGGTGGATGGGTTAAGTACATTCAGACTTATATGGAGACATCTGGTGCTGTGCTTGACAAGGAGGGTAGGGCTTTCATGAATATGTGGCTGTGCAGATTTATCTTCTATGGAAAATCCAACGAGCCAACCTTAAATCACATGATGATGGCTGAGGATTTAGCTGCAGGTACTCTAATTCCTCTGGGTAAATATTTCTTAAGATCTGTTTATCACATGATGCATCAGATCACTGCCTAGATGCGCCAAGATAGGGAGATCTCTTGTGTAAGTGATCCCTGGTGGTTTGTTCAAATGTGGCTATGACTATACATGCATCAGATCATCCCTGTACCTCTTCACGGTTTGAGTTTACCTTCAGTTAATTATGCTGAAGGCAGCATGGCAAGGGTTAAGGGCTGCCAAACATATGGAGAAGCAACATCTTCCATCAGCATTAACATGGACATTGGTCATCTCTTCAAGATGTTCTTCAAGGGCTTCAACAACGTGCTTTGGCTTCCTTACAGAGAGAATGATGATTTAACTCTCCCTTGCAAATTCAGCTATGAATCTAGCTACTCTGACAAGGTGTCTACATAGGTTTTCAACTCCTTTATCAAACCCTGCATCCTGCCAGCCGAATTTCATCATGGGAGATTAGTGCAATCTACCTATGAATTTTATTATCCAAACATGGCAGCCAGACAATTAGGATGTGGACAATTGCCCCCAAGACCCTTCTTTTCAACAATTCTAAGATTTAGGGAGTTGATCAGCAATGGAATAGAAGCCAAAAAAGTCTTTGAGCTCGGATGGGAATTGCCAATATATGAACCATCTCCATTTGGGTTAACAGATGTTGCTCATCCTCTCTTTGCTTCTTGGTGGCAAGAATGGCACAATCATATCTTCAACACACCAGTGCACTCTTTATGCCAAGACCTGCAGCCCCAATTTGCTTCTGACAGTGAGGTAATTTCATTGCACTATCATTTTCTACTTCTAAATTTACTTCTCACTTTGACATTTGGTCATGCACAGGATTTTGAGCCTACTCCTCCTGCCAAAGCAATCTAGTACTATCTAGCTGGGCCTAACCCTGTCCTGGGTTTTGATGCTCCCACCTTAGTAACCTTTATGAAGACACCTGTAGTTTTGGTTACTGCACCTCTAGGAGGAAAAGGCAAAAGAAAGGTACTTGAGAATGTAAATGTATTCAGAAGAGTAAGATCTAAGACAGTCAAGCGGTCTCCCAAGGTATGAATCTTCCATTCGGCAATAAACTTTATTTGACAACAATTAACCATTTTCATTCCAATTACCTCTACTGTAGCCACATGTTGAAGTCCTAGGATCAAGCAACACTCCAACAACGGTGGATGTCCTTCCTCAAGCTTCTACTAAAAATGTAGAGGTTCAGGAGACTGAAGACACAGAAGCCAATGAAGCCGAAAGCACAGATGCCCATGAAACTGTTGAACACATTGGCAACATCATTCGGCTAATCACCTCTTTCTTCTTATATGATATCCACTTCCTGTTCTTATGCTTTATCATCTGCATTATTGGAAATAGATAAAATTATAGAAGATTTAGCAGAAGAATCCCCCTCTGGTCCAGCTCTAGGCTCATCACCTCTGAATACCTAGTCAAGCTCTCAACCAGAGCAGGACACCACCCATCTTGATGACCAATCAACACAACAGGTAGCATCTTGCCTTAAGCTATTCTTTTAGTACACTTATCCAGTCGGCTAACACTTCTCCCTTTTCAAGAATACCATCAAGTTGACTACCAGCTACTCTTTCACTGTTGAGGATTACATCAGTGAGAAGGGTGAAGAAGCTACCTCTCAGCAAATTCTGTCAATGGAGAATCAAGCACGGCTGAGAGATATAGCCAATCTTCTGAACAAAGACATCAACACTTTGGTCCAAGATTCAGATCAGATAAAAGATCTCCTCGAGCTCATTAACCAAGACCTTCCACCTGACCTTAAGGCTTCTCTGGAATCTGCAGCCCACCTTGATGATCATTTTGTTGTGGTGAAGAGAGCTAATAAAAATATAGCCTCTAGAGTTGTCTTGCAGAACAATAGATCCTTGAAGAAACAAGAAGCTAGAGACTTGCACTCCCAAATTCAAGCTGCCAAGAATTCACTGTCAATTTTGGATCCTGAGCTAAAGGTCATGGAGGATGAAAAAATCAAGCTGAAGACTTAGTTAGCCGAACTGAATGCCAGAATTCAGTCTCACAAAGCCAAGATGGCAGATTTGCCAAACTCCATAGAGGAAACTTCATCAAAGATATCATCTGTCCTCAAAGAAGACCAACAGCTCAACGCAAAGCTATCCAGCATCCAGAGCTTTGAAAACGAAGACCAAAAAGTGCTGGACAATGTTAGCCGAATCAGGACCGAGGCCCTAGATGCCATTAATCAGCTTTTGAACGAATAGAAACACGGCTTGTAATAGCTTAACTATGACTCATTTTGTCTCTGAACAATTGGGTGTTTTTCGTTCTTCATCTGTATACACTTCTGTTTGTATGAGAATATAATCAGCTCTTTTATCTTCCCGATTAGGACATAGCCGATTGCCTTTAGCTTCTCGATCAGAGACATAGCCGATTACTTCCGTCTTTCCGATTCAGGGCACAGCCGAACGACTCTTGACTTAGTCGAGCCTGGCCCAGTCCAGCAACGGCCCATCCGAGAGGGAAAACCCTAGCTCGTCGTTTGGCATTCTCATCCTACTACTCCGAGACACATGCCACTACCTTCTATTATAAATAAACCCCTCCTTCTCGGCTTCCATCTAGTCAAGCATTCTCATCTCCGCATTCTTACTCTCTCTGCCCAAACCAATCCAGAGAGAAACCCTAACTACAATAGCAATGGCGGGAGGTGACAACCGTGGGAAGCGCCCTACCGAAGGAGAAGCTGAAGGAAGTCGAGCATGGCGTAATCGGCAGCGCGGGTGAGAATCGGCTTCTTGCCCTCAAGCAGTTCTGCTCCTTGTTCATCTTTCTAGTCCTGATCTTTGTTCTTACTTATCAGGATTAGGGTGATCTCCACCAGCCAGAGCAGTCCCTTCCCTCCGGCGGCAGCATCCCAACCGGGAACTCCATCGTCCAGTTCCTCCGGGTCCTCAGGCTCTTACCACTCCCAACCTTGGGATTTGGATTCCGGTGCCATGGACGTCCCCTACACCCACGCAGACGTGGTCACCTTCAAGGGCGAAAGGGACAAAGCCCGAGGAGAACTAGAGAAGACCTCCAAGCAATATGGCATCGACCAACTCGAGTGGGAGAACCAGCGGAAGTAGTTCTGCGACGCCATCACCGGTTAGCAAATAAATCCGCCCTATTTCCTTTTCTGATTCCATCTTATTCACCCGATTCGTATTCTCTATTCAGCACTCTCTGCAGAGGTTGAGCGCTTGAAGACTGCGGCGAACAAGATTGCCGATAAGGTGAACGCCCAAGGAGAAACTGTCGAGGCACGCCTTGATGATGCGGATGGCCATATTGACCAGGCCGTCATTCATGGCATGCACCATGGTGTAGCTCTGGGGTTGGCGGCGATGTCTACCTAGCGGCGTGAAGATCTCTCCTTCATGCCTATTGGTTACCTTGGTGGCGTGCCCCCAGAAGACGTCGAAGACATTAATGATCTTCTGGATAGTTATGAGGACCACGCAACCGTTCTTGCTCAAGCCACAGACGCCCAGTCTGTCCTCAACAAGTTGTTTGAGGAGTAGTTTGTATCTAGGAACTCTTTGTAAAAACTACCTGTTTTGTGAAATATAATCTGTGATTTTCACTTGTCTTTCCCTCTTTGAATCTTTCTGAGAATAGCAAATCCGAGGAATGTTGCCTGAACTGCATGATTGTGTTTATATTTTTTGCTCTAAAGGCGACACATACCATGTCGGCTATTCTCTAAGCTCTTAGAGTATTTTTTCGGCTAAAGGAGATGTCTCCATATCGGCTATTTTGTGTGTAAAACCCCTTAATTCTGTTTATGCACCAACCTCAACACTGGGATGAAACTTCTTAAGAAATCTCCCATTAATAGCCCTAGTAAACTCTTCTCCCAGTAGAGTCTTCAAAATATACGCGTTACCAGGTGCACACCTCACTATCCGAAAAGGTCCTTCCCAGTTTGGAGACCATTTACCGAATGCTTTATCTTTCGTCCCAATCGGCAATATAGTCTTCCATACTAAATCTCGTTCTACAAATTGCTTCTCTCTGACCTTTTTGTTGTAATATCTGGCAACACGTAATTTGTTTTTCTAAATATTTTCCAACGCTTTCAGACGAACTAAATGCAAATCCTCTAACTCGTCCATCATCAGATCCTTATAATCCTCTTTCTTCAAATCATTTTGCAATGTAACTCATCTCGAACCTGATTGCAACTCCCACGGTAGTACAACGTTATATCCATAAACTAACTCATAGGGAGATGTTTGAGTAGACCCATGACAAGCCATTCGGTAAGCCCACAAAGCTTCATGAAGAACCAAATGTCATTTCTTCGGCTTCTCATCAATCTTCTTCTGGATAATCTTTATCATGATCTTATTTGATGCTTCGGCTTGGCCATTAGCTTGTGCATAATAAGGAGAAGAATTGTACAACTTGATTCTCATCTCTTCAGTAAAATCACAAAATTTGGATGAAGTGAACTAAGTTTCTTGATCTGTTGTTATGGTCTGAGGAATCCCGAATCTGTGAATTATGTGTTCCTTAACAAATTGACCATGTTCTCTGATGTAACCTTCTTCAAAGGAATAGCTTCAACCCACTTTGTAAAATAATCAGTCGCCAACAGCACAAACTTATGTCCTTTGCTAGAAGGAGGATGAATCTGACCAATCAAATCTATGCCCCATCCTCTAAACGGCCAATGTTTGATAATTGGGTTCATAGTCGATGCTGGAGCTCTTTGAATGCTGCCGAATCTCTGACAATCTTGACACCCCTTGTAATATTCAAAATAATCTTCAAGCATAGTCGGCCAAAAATAACAAGTTCTCCTAATTATCCATTTCATTCGATAAGCCGACTGATGTGCACCACATATCCCTTCATGCACTTCATACATCAGCTTTCTGGCCTCTTCTTGACTCAGACATTTGAGAAGTACCCCATCTATGGATTTATAATACAACTGGTCATCAAGGAGCACAAACTTGATAGTTTTATATCTGAGCTTTTGGGAAACCTTTTGTGATGGATTCTTTAAGTAATCAGCAATTTCGCTTCTCCAGTCATCAACTACCAGATTCTCATCCACGGTATGAATCTCTTGATGCTCTCGGTATCCTAAAGCAGCTTGTGCCAATTTTTTTGCTTCTTCGTTATGCCCCCTAGGGATATGATGCAAGGTTGCTACCTAGAAATTATTCAAAAGCTCTCGGCATTCTTCATAATATTCTCTTAATACATCACTCTTGCATTCATATTGGCCGATTAGTTGGTTAATTACCAACTCAGAATCCCCAAAGATTTCAACAACAATAGCCTTTATTTCAGCAAGAAGCCGAAGTCCTCTAAGCAATGCTTCATACTCTGCTTGATTGATAGTAACATAGAATTTAATAGGTATGGCATACTTAAAAAATCACCCCTCGTGGAGAGATTAAGAGAATACCAGCACCGCCACCTTTGCTACAAGATGAACCATCAAAAAACAAAGTCCAAGGTGCGATACTTATCATGTTAGCAGAAGGATCACGATGTTGGGTAACAAAATCGGCAATAATTTGACCCTTTACTGCTTTTGCCGATTCGTACCTCAAAACAAATTCCGACAAAGCTAAGATCCACTTGCCAATCCTTCCATTTAAAATTGGCATTAACAACATGTGCTTTATTACATCAAACTCAGAAACTACCATGCATTCGACATTCAACAAGTAGTGCCGAAACTTGGTACATGAATAATACACACACAAGCAAAGTTTTTCCGTAGCCGAATACCTTGTCTCTGGATCTAGCAGCTTTCGGCTAAGGTAAGCTATTACTCTTTCTTTTCCCTCGAACTCTTGCATGAGGGCAGATCCTATTGTCAGGTTGTCGGCCGCCACGTATAACTTAAAAGGCTTATCAAGCTATGGAGGTACGAACACAGGTGGCGCCTTCATGTATTCTTTGATCTCATCAAAAGCCTTTTGTTGTACATCACCCCATACAAATTCTTGATCCTTTTTAAGCTTTAACAGAGGAGAAAACGGCAAAACTCTTTCTGACAAATTAGATATGAATCTTCTTACAAAATTAATCTTTCCGAGTAGTGATTGCAACTCTGTAAGATTAGTTGGAGGAATAACCTTGTCTATTGTTTCCATGCTCTTTCTACCGACCTCAATCCCTCCTTTATGGACTAAAAATACTAAAAACTCACCAGCCGAGACTCCAAAGGCACATTTGTTCGGGTTCATCCTCAAACCATGTTTCCTAGTGCACTCCAAAGTCTTCCTCAAATCGGCTAAATGTCCCTTGTGATTTCTAGATTTGACCACCACGTCATCAATATAGATCTCCACGATTTTGCCGATCAACTCGTGGAAAATATAGTTCATGGCTCTTTGATAAGTCGCACTGGCATTCTTTAAACCAAAAGTCATGACGATCCATTCAAACAAACCAATATGACCAGGGCATCGGAAGGCTGTTTTGGAGATATCCTCTATTGCCAAAAAGATTTGGTTATAGCCAGCATTACCATCCATAAAGCTGATGACTTCAAAACCAGTTGTGGCATCGACAAGCAAATCGACAACCGGTATTGGATAACCATCCATTGGAGTACCTTTATTGAGATCTCTAAAATCAATGCAGACCCTCATCTTTCCATTCTTCTTGTACACTGGTACTATGCTTGAAATCCACTCTGCATACCTGCATGGCCGAATGAAATTTGCTTCTAATAATCTCTCAACTTCTTTCTTCACATCGGCCAGTACCTCCTCTTTGAAATTTTTGTGAGGAGGTTGTTTATAAGGACGATACCCGGGCTTAATCGGCAATCGATGCTCAACAATAGAACGATCTAGTCCGGGCATCTCTGTGTAATCCCAAGCAAGACAATCCTTGAATTCTTTTAGAAGGTCTATCAACTTTATTCTATACTCTGGGTCTAAATTTGCACGGATATACATCGGCCTTGGTTTGACATTATCACCAACATTTATTTCTTCTAGCTTATCGGCCGACATAAAGCCACGTCCCAGCTTTCCTTTGTTGCCATCGATTGGGTTCCCCATTAAAAATTGCTATGAGAGCCGAGTGCTTGGATCGGCTGTTGGTCCTTGTTGGAGACATTCACGAGACCTTCTCCCCAGACTTTTCCAGAAAAACAATCGAAGCCATCATACTCCCCATAGGCAGGCTCTGTGGCAGCAACACTCACCAAATCATCAGCATGAACAATTTCAACATCTTCCCCAATCCATTGAATGAGAATCTGATGCATGGTTGAAGGTATGCAACAGTTAGCATGGATCCAATCTCTTCCCAAGAGTAGACTATATGCCCCCTTGCCATCAATGACAAAGAAGGTAGTGATCAAAGTCTTTGATCCAATCATCAACTCGACGTGTACCGCTCCTCGAGTGTCAGAAGGATTACCAGCAAAGTCCCTGAGTATTAAGTCAGTTTTCAACAATTCTTCATTAGTCATCCCGAGCTTCCTAAAAGTGGTATAAGGCATAATATTAATGGCAACTCCTCCATCAACAAGCATCTTGGTCAGAGGCTTGCCATTGATGTATCCCTTCACGTAAAGCGGCTTCATATGTCGATGCTTAGCCGGTTTATCGAAAACTGCCCGTTGAGTTAGGACAAGCTGGGCCATTAGATCTTGATAATCGGTCTCATCGAAATCTGAGTACACTTCCTCTGGATGTCTTGGCTTTCGGGAGCTATGAATTCTGACGGAATGAAGAAATCCATGCATGCATCAACAGAATGATCTTGCTCATCAGGCTTTTCTTAGGACGCCATATCTGTTTCTTTTCGGCAACTGTTTGTGCCAGCTCTCTGTTCCTCAAGCGTTGTACTCTTCTCTTCTGGCTCTTCCTCAGCCCTGGTGGGCACCATTGCCCTTTCTGCCACACATATTCACGGTGCTCTTCCTCCTCAGCACCTTCCTCATAATGGATCCACTCTTGATTGGCAAATCTCTTGCCTCGCTGATTTATAGAGCTGCCTATTTTTAAATGTCGATCGTCCTCAGAGAGCTGTGTTCCAAGTCTTTCATGGACTGGACAGCGGTTGACCCGGGACTACCTGTACCCTGAATATTGATCACTGCATTCAGGGCAATTGTTCTTAGCAGGTAGCTTTAGGCCTTCATTCCAGCAATGTTTGAAAAACGGGCATCCCCAATGAGACTGCTCCTGCTCTCTCACGTATTCTTGCTCTCTCTGGTACATCTTTTCCTCGTACCTGCGATGCTCCTCCATGAACTCTTGTTCTTCGTAATACCTCTGCCTCTGATACGGCTTTTGCTCCCATCACCATTTGTTCAACAGAATCCGTGTTGTAATCCTGGGTTTGGAAGCTTCCCCTCTCTCGGTTCGGCTATTCTGGAACTGAGCCCGTTGCTGAAACTCCTCATTTGTAATTTGCTGATCGAGGTCAACAGCACCAGCTTTTCTTGCTCTATCTGAGGTCAACACCTTCATCTTGCCCTTGTCTTTGGGGTCTTCCATGGCAACCATGTTCATAGAGAAAGACATTGTGTTCTGTGCAAAGGGATTAGCATCAATTTTCATCTTACCATCAAACTTTAGATGCCCCTCCTGAATGGCCTTCTGAATTCGCACTCTAAACACTCGGCAATCATTGATGGAATGTGAATTAGTATTATGGTAGCCGCAAAACTTCTTGTCTTTTACTCCTTCAGGGCGTAGCATTGGGTGCGCTTCCGGTAATTTGATGCGTCCCTCTCTTAACAACAACTCAAACAACTTATCTGACTTAGAGACATCGAAGTCGTAAGTACCTTTCTACTACCTTAGCCATCATTGACTAACCTGAGTTGGCTCTTTCGCTAACTTAGAGACATCGAAGTCGTAAGTACCTTTCTGTTGCCTTAGCCATCGTTGACTAACCTGAGTCGGCTCTTTCGCCCGGACCAATTCGGTTGCGGCTATCTCATCTTCATCATCGTACTCTGTTGCCTCTTCCAGGAAACTTTGATACATTTCGTTAACCACATCACCCTTCTGAAACACTTCCTTGTAAGGCTATGCATCAAGTAGGAATTTGATTGAATACCGTAATGCAATAGTATAAACATAAGTGTATTTAAAACAAACATTTCAAATACAAGGAAGTGTTTGAATGCACCGGAGCTTGCCTTGGTTGGAGGGATAAATGAACTCGGGCTCAGATTCAAGAGAGAAGACCTCTGCACTGGAGGTATCCAACCCAACCAACAAACAATCTACACGATATAATGACATGTTTAAGATGATGCTTGAATAGTAAACATGATGCTCAACACAAACAAGCATGCTACCGAGAGAAAACTAAAACGGATTACCCTAAAAGAACTCAGCAAACAGCATTACATCGAGCATATCCAACTTGTGTTTGTCACTGGACAAATGACCATATATATCAAATATTCCAAAATCACTCAAAGCCTAAAGTTATAAGGATTTCTAAACATTTTATAACTAAGCATGGCATGTTACAGAACTAAAAACAGGAAACAGGAAGAACTCTGCTCAAGACCCTCGGACGGCTGAGACTCGACCATCAGCGGAACAGAGGCTCGAGCGGTGGTGTCGAGAACCACAAAACATGGCGGTGAGTCGCCGTCGATGACCAAACCGAACGGCTACCCCTCGAACTTGCTTCGGCTTGCCGAGCCAAACCCAAAGAGGTACGCTACGACTCAAACAAACCTACAGAGACACCTCATCGAGGGTGCTGACGATCGGATGGGGCTCGACCGATCGCACACCGTCGAGAACAGACCTCGATCGAAGAACTAGACCGCGATCGACGGAGGCAGACCTCGATCGACACTCGATCCCGAGGCTAGGCCTCGATCGACCCTCGATCCCGAGGCTAGGCCTCGACAGACAACGACTCAGAAGATAACTGCGAGCAAGACGCCCAACCGAAAGCAAGGCTACAAACTACTCAGCTGACCTTGTCGACGGCAAAGGCGGTGAACCGAGCTCGACCGCACACACACGCCGACGAACACAGGCCTCGATCGAAGGAGCTAGGCCTCGAGCAGAGACACTAGGCCTCGATCCGACCTCGATCGACCCTCGATCGACACAACCAACAACTCCAGCAAGCTAAGCAGCCTCCAAACAACGCGAAGCGCAAGCCAAACAAACACAGAACTAAAAGCAACACCCTCGACCAAGCATTGGCGGTCGACGGAGAAACTGCTCGACGCGCGCCGAAGAGAACACGCACGCGCTCGAGGGCAACTACCCCTCGAGACCGACTCAGGACGGCTAGGCGAAGCTAGCGCGAGACTTAGATCTCGAAATATCAACTACAACGACAAGGCGACGAACACACCGCCGCGTCGAACAAGAACGGCGGCGGCGCTCGAGGGCAGAGCGCTAAGGCTCAGAGCGCTAAGACTCGATACAAGGACAAATGAGTACAGCGAAGAGGTCGAGGAGCTCACCCTAGTCACGGAGCGCAAGCAAGCGTGGCCGGAGATGAAGCAGAGACGACCGTCGATGGAGATCTGCCGGCGGAGACGAAGAACTGCGCGGCAACGAAGATATTCCCAGAGCTGTGGTCCACCATTTGCAAAACGGAGAACCCGACAAGGTTCAGAGATGGACAAGGAACAAGAAATATAAGGCAAAAAGACAATGCGGCTCTTGCGCAGCCCGACCAAAGACGGACCAGAGCGGCGGCGGTTGCGGTGGAGCTGAGGAAGATGGATCCGCGCTGAACGAATACGGACTCGACGACTTCAACCAACTTACCCCGAAGATGCGCAAGGTCAAGGCGAAGGCAATGACGAAATATTGAGTGATTGGCAGCAGTTAATGAGCTCAGACGAGTTCGTCACTGGTGAAGGTGAAGCGCTCGGCGAAGCAAGGCAGAGCAGAGCGAAAGAGAAGTGTGGAGCAGTGGCGCGGAAAGGAAAGAGAGAGAGGGAACGGCGTCCCGCTTTTAAAGACGACAACGGGTTCCGTGCGACCGCCACGTACCCACGACAAGACGGGAGTCCATGGACAGGCGTTGCGCGGCTGGCGACACGTGTCGGCCAGGAGCGACGTCGAGATCGACCCTGCCATGCAGCTGCTCGAGGAAAGGACAGAACTGACCCTGCTGCTTCTTTTGCAAAAAGCTCAAGCTTCCAGGGGTTTTCAAGGAAAACTTTGAACATGAAAGATGTCCAAAACTTAGAGATCTACAACTTTGCTTAAACAACCACAAGCAAAAACTTTATAGATTTTGAAAATCGTGTTTAGGGTTTTAATCCACCCCCTCGGAGAAAAGGGTTTGGATTCAAATTTTAATTTTGAGAATTTGAAAAAAATGACCTGCATACAAACAATTGATCAAACACAGAGAATTAAACTTATTTTAGTTCAATGCATATCCAGGTTGGCAAACAATTTGAATGATGCTTAATGCATATGATGACATGACCAAATTTTAATTAAGAGATTAACAAGATTAACACCCGGGGTGTTACACGGAGGTCGATGGATCGATGATTCCTCTCGAAGAACTCGACGACACGACAAAGGACTCAAAGTTGGCACGGGGCCGGTTGTATTGATTTGGTTGTGAACAGTTTTACAATGGCCAAGGGTTTATATTTATACCCTGGTCATGACATGAGTCCTAAAAGGACACGACTACAAAACATTAAAGGAAAACACGACATCCTTAGCCCTAGTTTTTTCCTTCAGAGCCCTTATTGCCTTAATTGTTGCGATCTTCGTTGCCCAATCGGCTCTTTACTTGCCGTTTTCGTCGCTTCTTCAACGGAAAACTGCCCTTCCTCAGAACAGCCGACCGCACGATCATTTGCCAAATCATTGGAGATTATCCGACCGCATGGACACTTGCCGAACGCTCCAAAACTAGCCGACCGGACGGATACTTGCCGAATGCTCCGAACACCCATCTCTGCAAATTTGCTGCACGCTGGCCCACCTGTCATCTCTCTAAGCGTGCCAAAATCCAGTGTTAACAACGATAGTGTAGACGTGGTGTCTAGACTAGAGTTTACCTGAGTTTGCGCCCAATCCTACGGATAGTTGTGGTAGCCCCAGGGGTGACAGCTCTGTAAGGCCTTTGTAGTCCATCACGTTCGGGTTGGTGTTTTCGTAGAGCTTTTGGCAGCCTCCCCCCGACTACCTTTTTTCCAGTCTTTGTCGAGAGTCAAGATGGTACTGTTGCTCCAAAGTTGAAAGGTCCTAGATGTCTAGAGGGGGGGGGGGTGAATAGCCTAATAAAAATTCTACAAAACACTAGAGCAAAGGGTTAGATAACACTAAAGCGAAGCTTTTTGCTCTAGCTCTACTAGGGATGCAAAGCCACCTATCCAAACAATTCTAGTTAGTTAAGTGCCTAACAAGCAATAGCAAAACCCTAAGGCACTTAACACAAGCTAGCAAGAACTACTAACACAAGAACTAACTACTAAGCTAACTAGGCAAGATATGAATAAAGAAAATGCAAAGGATAGAGATGATTGTTATACCGATGCCTTGTGAAGTGAATATACCAATGTGAAGACCAATCACAATAAGATCACCAAGAGTAGCCGGGAGACAGTATTGACACAAAGATTTTTCTCCCGAGGTTCACTTGGTTGCCACCAAGCTAGTCCCCATTGTGTCGACTACTCAAGTGGTGATTCGGTGGCTAATAGGCAATCACAAGCCTAGCCCACTACCCGGGCGCCACAAGAATCCACCCAAATGAGAGTAACTCAATGACACGAGCAATCCACTAGAGTTACCCTTTGGCGCTCCGCCGAGGTGGGTACAAGCCCTCTCACAATCGATGAAGTCAGCCACGAACAATCACCAACAGATGATGAAGCTTCTCCACAATCGCCAAGCCATCTAGGTGTTGGTAAACACCAAGAATAACAAGAAATCCTGTGGCGATGACGATGACCAAGTGCCACTAAGATGCAATGCAATGATCAAAGCACTTGGATCACTCAAACTCTCACAAGAATGCAATTGAAGCAAAGAGAGATGAGTTGGGGGCTATCTCAAGCAAGCACAAAGTGTTAGAATGAATGGGAGGTGCAAGAGTTAGCCCTAGGAGTCGGCCAAAAGACTTATATAGCCTTCCAAACCGAGCTAGCCATTTTCTCCTCTTTCCTCTGATTTCTACGTGCCTCCGGACGCTGTTTGCATGGAGGGTCAGGACCATTAACCATGCGTCCGGACCCCTTGCAGTTTGAATCCTTCAGTTGGCGCCCTTTTCTGGTGCTGACACGTCACTCTGGACGCTAGGAACAGTGCACGTCCGGACCATCAATGCCTGCGACCGGAGTCCAGCAGAGAGCTCCCCGAGAGCTGTTTTTCATCCGGACACCGTACGGACTCTGGTGTCCGGACAGCATCTAGTGTCTGGATCAACTCTCAGCGCTTCGGACGCATGTCCGGATCCTGCGTCCGGACTCTCATTAGCGTCCGGACCTCCTGTCCAGAGAAACCGAGGGTGAGGGTTTGCTTCCGGACGCATACGCGTTAGTCCGGACCGAGCAACCCCAGCGTCCGGACCCTGCATTCGGACCTTCTCACTTTGTCCAAACGAGTTGCTTCTTCTTCTCCATGTCTTCAAGTGCTAACACCATGAGATCCATACACTTGTGCTCTGTGTTAGCCTTTTCTTTGAAATATCTTTGATTTAATTCTATTTTCATGTCAATTAGGTTCATTTTAATTAAGCATGCAATGTAAACCTAGTGGCACATGATAACTGCAATCGAAACGAGTTTTCCCTTCTTGATAGTGCGGCTATCTATCCTAAATGTGATCACACTCTCTATAGTGTCTTGATCACTAAACCAAAAATGGCCCTATGAATATACCTTTGCCTTGAGCCCATTTTTGTTTTTCTCTTTCTTCTTTTCCATAGTCCATGAAGCACTTGATCAATGCACCATTGTCATCCTTCTAGCTTCATGTGTCAAGGTGGATTACCCTATCTTGATCATACACTTAGTAATAGGGTTAGTCCATAGGTTTCATCAATTAACCAAAACCAAACTTGGGCTTTCAATCTCCCCCTTTTTGGTAATTGATGATAACCTTTCACAAAAGAATATATATAATGAATGTTTCCACTTTGGTAGTATTAGCTCCCCTTACATATGTGATATATGAGTTTGGTTCATTTTGATCATATATGCATAAATAAGAATTGTGAGAGAGTGAATGCTACCAAATGATGCTAAAATGTGTAGGATGGACCTTTGAAGCGTGATACCAATCGGAGTGCAATGTGAAACCATCCTTAGCACCATGAATGCCTAGAAACCACTTGAAAACACTTTGAGGGGCAAACTTGAATTACCACTTAAAGGATACTACTAGGAAAGACCTAAGCATGCTAGTATTTCAAGCATCAAGCCAATTTTATTCATGTCATGAATTTAAATACATATGCAAGCACGCACTTATGAATGCACAAGGATATGCAACAACTTTATTCATAGGCTTGCTCCCCCTACTTGTGTGCTTTCATTTTCAAAAAATTTCAAAAAAAATCTTTCTTTTTGTCTCTTAGCTACTTACTTCTCCCCCTTTGTCATCTATTATCAAAAAAGATGTGCTTAAAAGAGTTGATTATTGGAGAGAAGCTTGGTTGTGGTTCAATCTAGATTACTTGCCCTAAATATTTTAACTCGGTTTAAACCATGGACAAGCTTGTTCACACATCCTAGAATGGTTATCTTGCCCATGTTGAGCTAAACACTTGGAGTTCATGTTCTAGATTAAACTCTAGGATTGCAAGCCCACAAATATGTCATATGCTACCATTAGATCAAGTCAAGCATAGAAGCAATAGTGGTACCATATAAGCATCAAATTCATTTGATTTTCATGAATGGGCCTAATGAGTTGATGTCTAGATGCACTAACAAGTCCTAATAAGGATGAATGACATGTCAACTCACTTGTACCTTGCTTTGTTGGAGGAGAGGTATGTCATATATGGGGGTGAATCAACACATGTTCGAATAATCAAGAATGTTCAACTCATTCCTTAGCTTACAAAACCTCTTCTCATCAAGTGGCTTGGTGAATATATCGGCAAGTTGATCATCCGTGCCAACACTTGTGATTTTGATGTCACCCTTTTGTTGATGGTCCCTTATGAAATGGTTCCTCACATCAATGTGCTTGGTTCTTGAATGTGTTGGTTAGCTTCACCACACTTTCATTGTCACATAGCAATGGCACTTGCTTGAAATTGACTCCATAGTCATTCAAAGTTGCCTTCATCCAAAGTAATTGAGCACAACAACTACCCGCACTTATGTATTCGGCTTCGGCGGTAGAGAGTGCAACACTATTTTGCTTCTTTGATGACCAAGATACAAGTGATATGCCTAGCATTTGACATGTGCCCGATGTGCTCTTTCTATTAATCTTGCATCCTGCATAGTCGGAGTCCGAATATCCAATCAACTCAAAGTTAGACCCCTTGGGATACCATAATCCAACATCTTGTGTATGCTTCATGTACCTCAATACTCTCTTTGTAGCCTCCAAGTGACTTTCTCTTGGAGAGGCTTGGAATCTTGCACACATGCATACACTAAACTTCACATCTGGCCTAGAGGCGGTCACATAGAGTAGGCTTCCAATCATAGACCGATACAACTTTTGATCCACCATATTGCCACTAGCATCACTATCCAAGTGTCCATTAGTGCGAATAGGAGTGCTAATGCCTTTAGAATCTTCTAAGCCAAACTTCTTCATCATATCCTTGATGTACTTGCCTTGACTCACAAAGGTGCCATTCTTCAATTGCTTGATTTGAAGTCCAAGGAAGTAGCTAAGTTCACCAATCATTTACAATTCAAACTCATTTGCCATCATCTTGCCAAATTCTTCACAAAATTCTTGATTGGTTAAACCAAATATGATATCATCCACATAGATTTGGAGCACAAATGGATCCTTGCCAAGCTTCTTGGTGAAGAGAGAACCCTTTTGATAGAAGGAAATCCCTCAATCTTTCATACCATGCTCTAGGTGCTTGCTTCAAGCCATATATAACCTTTCTCAACTTGTACACATGGTTGGGCTTCTTGTCATCTTCAAAACCAGGAGGTTGCTCAACATATACTAGCTCATTGATGTAGCCATTCAAGAAAGCACTCTTCACATCCATTTGGTATAGCTTGATGTGTGCACATGCATAGGCCAATATAATTCTTATTGCCTCTAGTCTTGCAACCGGTGCATATGTTTCTCCAAAGTCAAGACCTTCAAATTGAGTGTAACCTTGAGCTACCAATCTTGCTTTGTTTCTCATAACTATACCATCTTGATCTTGCTTGTTTCTAAATACCCATCTTGTGCCAATCACATTGTAGTTCTTGGGTCTTTCAACTAGCTCCTAAACTTGATTTCTTGTGAAATTGTTGAGCTCTTCATGCATAGCATTGACCCAATCAACATCATGTAAGGCTTCTTCAATCTTTGTGTGCTCTATGGATGACACAAAGGAGTAGTGTTCACAAAAGGATGCCAATCTTGATCTTGTTTGAACACCACTTGTAATATCACCAACTATTTGATCAATGGGGTGATCTCTTGCAATGTTGGTTGGTTGAAGGATAGGAACTTGATTGCTTGAACTTGGTTGAGATGAACTGGCAACTTGTTGATCTTGTACTTGAGAGTTACTAGCTTGTACATGAGGTGAGTTGAGCACTTGATCTTTGTCATCTTCTATGTCAATCACTTGATTTGGCCTAATGTCACCAATATTCATGTTCTTCATAGCATTAGCCAATTGAGGACCACTCACATCTTCTAGATTCTCATTCTCAACTTGTGAGCCATTGGTTTCATCAAATTCAACATCATGAACCTCCTCAAGTATACCACTAGCCGAATTCCACACTCTATAGGCTTTGCTTGTGGTTGAGTAACCAAGTAGAAACCCTTCATCAAATTTCTTGTCAAACTTCCCAAGTCTTATGACTTTCTTCAAGATATAGCATTTGCAACCAAACACTCTAAAGTATGCAATGTTGGGCTTTCTTCCATTCAATAGCTCATATGGTGTCTTCTCCATCAATGGGTGACAATATAGCCGGTTGCTAGAGTAGCAAGCGGTGTTGATAGCTTCGGCCCAAAAGGATTGACTCACATTGTACTCACTAAGCATAGACCTTGCCATATCAATCAATGTTATATTCTTCCTCTCAACAGGGCCATTTGATTGAGGAGTGTAATTGGCCGAAAGTTGATGCTTGATTCCAAGCTCATCACATAGCTCTTCAACTCTTGTATTCTTGAATTCACTTCCATTGTCACTTCTCACTTTCTTGATGGTGGTCTCAAACTCATTGTGACATCTCTTGACAAAAGATTTGAAGGTGACAAATGTATCACTTTTGTCATTGAGAAAGAATACCCAAGTGTATCTTGTAAGATCATCCACTATCACAAATCCATACTTGTTCCCACTGATGCTAGTGTATGTTGTTGATCCAAATAGATCCATGTGCAACAACTCAAATGCTCTACTAGTGCTCATCATGCTTTTCTTGGGATGGGTGTTACCAACTTGTTTGCCGGCTTGACAAGAGCTACAAAGTTTGTCCTTCTCAAATATAACATCTTTCAAGCCTCTTACTAAGTCATGCTTGATCAATCTATTCAATTGCTTCATGCCAACATGACCAAGTCTTCTATGCCATAACCAACCCATACTTGATTTAGTGAGCAAGTAAGTTGACAATTGAGCTTCACTAACATTGAAATCAACTAGGTAGAGGTTCTCATATCTAAAGCCTTTGAAGATCAAGTTTGAACCATCCACACTAATGATCTCAACATCATCTATCCCAAATATGCATTTAAATCCAAGATCACACAATTGAGCCACGGATAGCAAATTGAAGTTCAAGCTCTCAACTAGCAAGACATTTGATATACTCAAATCATTGGATATAGCAATCTTTCCAAGACCCTTGACCTTGCCCTTGCCATTATCACCAAAAGTAATACTATCAATGCCATCATTGGTGTTGGAGTTGATTGATTTGAACATTCTAGAATCCCCGGTCATGTGTTGAGTGCACCCACTATCAAGCACCCAATGCCTTCCTCCGGCTTTGTAATTCACCTACAAAACAAATTAGTTCTTCTTAGGTACCCACACTTGTTTGGGTCCTCCAAAGTTAGTGACCAAGTATTTTGGCACCCAAATAGCCTTCTTCTTTGGGCCAACAATGGGTGTGCCAACATACTTAGCCATGATACCTTTAGCACTTTTGGTAAGAATATAACAAGAATCAAAGTGCATAGAGGTAGCTTTAGCAAACTTTGTTTGGCTCATGTTAAGCTTGCAATATTGGTCAACATGCCCCACTTGCTTGCAACTATTGCAATACCGACCATTGGTTCTCACAAAGCTAGGCTTTGGAGTCACAAAGGCTGACTTGCCCTTCTTGGGGGTATAGCCCAATCCCTCTTTGCAAAGGGAGAATCTTTGGCTACCCAAGCACTTTAGCAAACGGGCATCTCCACCATATGCCTTACCCAAAGCATGAGTGAGTTCATTAACATCATTTTTCAATTTTTGATTTTCAATCACTAGTGTAGCATCAACCTTTGAGCTCTCACTAGTAGATGTGCAAGTGGAAGTGCTAGTGTCGGTTGGGGTGACAATGATAGGAGTGAAAAATGATTCATCAAGAATATCACAGGTGACTCAAATATCACATGATGCAACAACCTTATCCTTGTTTTGTTCAAGGAGGGAGGAGTGAGCTTTTTCAAGCTTGTAGTGAGTCCTCTCAAGCTTCTCATGGGCTTCCATTAGCCTCTCATGAGAGCCATTGAGCTCATCAAAGGATTGTTCAAGAGCCTTAAGATTCTTGTTCAATTCTTTGCACTCCTTCCTCTTTGTCATCATCATCGGAAGAATCATCACTATCCCAAGTCACCATATAGGATTCACCCTTCTTCTTCTTGGTGAATGATAGCTTATTCTCCTTCTTGTCATGCTTGCTCTTCTTCTTCTCATCATCATCACTATGATTGGGACAATCCGCAATCATGTGATCGGTGCTCTTGCACTTGTAGCATCTCTTCTCATATTCTTTGCTCTTGAAGTCATCTCTTCTCTTTCTAGCACCATAGCCCTTCTTCTTCATGAACTTGCCAAACTTGCGCACAAAGAGGGCCATCATCTTATCATCAAGGTCACTAGCATCTTCATCATCACTTGATTCTTGCTTCTTTGCTTTGCCCTTGTTTTTGGATGATGATGCCTTGAATGCTAAGCTCTTCTTTTCTTTCTTTTCTTCCTTGACCTCTTCTTCACTTTCTTCATTGTATTGTTCTTCGGTCATGATTTCTCCAAGCACTTCATTTGGAGTGATCTTGTCCAAACCATCTCTTCTAATTATTTGCCTCAAGGTTTTGTATTTCTTGGGCAAACAACCAAGAAAGCGGTTTGAGAAGTCTTCATCCTTTGCCTTCTCACCAAAGCTCTTGAGATCATTGATGATCACTTGGAGCCTATGGAACATCTCCGGGATAGACTCATCATCCTTCATCTTGAAGTGAGAGAGCTTGTCCTTGAGCATGTACAACTTGGCAGTCTTCACGGTTGCGGTGCCCTCATATGTATCCTCAAGTCTCTTCCACACTTCACTTGCCTTCTCAAGATATTTGATTTGCTCAAACACCTTGGAGTCAATGCCATTGTAGATCACATTGAGTGCGATGGTGTTGCATTGCCGGTTCTCTTGCTCTCTAGGTGTGGGAGCGGCTTCATCAAGGATGACCAAGTCATGTTCGGTCACACTCCACACCTTCTCATGTATTGAGCCTAGATGCATCTTCATCTTCCTCTTCCAATAATCAAATGATGTGCCATCAAACATTGGTGGTTTGCTTCCCACATGGTTGAATTGTATTTGAGCCATCACTAACACCGAAGGTTGTTAAGCCTTGATAAGAACGGTGACCCTAGCTCCAATACTACTTGAAAGGTCCTAGATGGCTAGACGGGGGGGGGGGGGTGAATAGGCTAATAAAAATTCTACAAAACACTAGAGCAAAGGGTTAGATAACACTAAAGCGAAGCTTTTTGCTCTAGCTCTACTAGGGATGCAAAGCCACCTATCCAAACAATTCTAGTTAGTTAAGTGCCTAACAAGCAATAGCAAAACCCTAAGGCACTTAACACAAGCTAGCAAGAACTACTAACACAAGAACTAACTACTAAGCTAACTAGGCAAGATATGAATAAGGAAAATGCAAAGGATAGAGATGATTGTTATACCGATGCCTTGTGAAGTGAATATACCAATGTGAAGACCAAACACAATAAGATCACCATGAGTAGCCGGGAGACAGTATTGACACAAAGATTTTTCTCCCGAGGTTCACTTGGTTGCCACCAAGCTAGTCCCCGTTGTGTCGACTACTCAAGTGGTGATTCGGTGGCTAATAGGCAATCACATGCCTAGCCCACTACCCGGGCGCCACAAGAATCCACCCAAATGAGAGTAACTCAATCACATGAGCAATCCACTAGAGTTACCCTTTGGCGCTCCGCCGAGGTGGGTACAAGCCCTCTCACAATCGATGAAGCCAGCCACGAACAATCACCAACAGATGCTGAAGCTTCTCCACAATCGCCAAGCCATCTAGGTGTTGGCAAACACCAAGAATAACAAGAAATCCCGCGGCGATGACGATGACCAAGTGCCACTAAGATGCAATGCAATGATCAAAGCACTTGGATCACTCCGGACGCTAGGAATAGTGCGCGTCCGGACCATCAATGCCTGCGACCGGAGTCCAGCAGAGAGGTCCCCGAGAGCTGTTTTTCATCCAGACACCGTCCGGACTCTGGTTTCCGGACAACATCTAGCATCCAGATCAATTCTCCAGAACCAACAGAGAGCTCCATTGCTTCGGACGCGTGTCAGGATCCTGCGTCCGGACCTCCTGTCCAGAGAAAACGAGGGCGAGGGTTTGCTTCCGGATGCATACGCGTTAGTCCGGACTGTTGACACAAAAAGCGTCAGATCTATGAACACCTCGGGCTATTACCCAAAGCTCGATGTCGAGGGCGTGCCAGTCGATTTGACCAATCAATCAACAAGGATGATAACTAGAACAAACTGAACGAGACGACAGCGATGCGCCCGGACGTCAAGGCTCAGATTGATCAGGGGTAACTAGAGCAGAGCTAGACGAGGCAAACAACGATGCGCCCGGATTGCCAAAGCCTAGAGGTACTCCCACGTGGAACTAGCAAGGATTTGACGGAGATCAAGGTGATGCAACCCGTCGAAAGCTTGAAGAACTCGTTGATAACTATAACAAATGCATAAAAAGGTAAATTGCGATAAAAGTAGGATAAAAAGTAGAATTGATTTGTTTTGAATTGGATTGATTCTTATTCCATAGCCCTCGGGAACATATTTATACTCCCGCATAGAGAGTTGTACAAAGACACAACACGTATCCTTCCTAAAACAAGCTCCTACTTTAAAGGAAACTGACTCGCGTAGGAGCCGGATAACAATATTTATTTCCTAAACAAACATACCTATTTTAAAGGAAGATAAACGACCCATGCAAGAGTCGGACTCAAACTACTATAATAATACTGGCACAAAACACCAGTTTCCTTATACTTCTTCTCGATGGAAACTTTCCATCGGCGGATCCCTTTAATTCGCGCCTTCCTTCTTTTGACCATCGGTAACTTTCGGCTGCCACCAAGCGCTAAGTTACACCCATCGGCATCGGCAACACTTTCCCGATCGGCAATCGGCAGCATCTCTTTATCAGCAATCGGCAATGAGCCTTTATCGACAATCGGCAAGGCCCCTTCATCGGCAATCGGCAATAGCAGCTCATCGGCAATGGGCAATGACTCTTCATCGGCCATCGGCAATGGCTCTTCATCAGCTTTAGCAAGACCACCAACTAACCTCCGTCGGCAAAAATCATCAGCTTCCATCGGCAACGCACTTGGTCTTCCCGCAGCACCTTTTCATCGGCAACATCTCCCGATGCCGATAGAGAACGACCATTGACCAACCAAGCCTCAGCCCATTTGACACGTGTCGAAAAACGGTGTCAACACATGCCCCCCAGTTTCGGAACGTATAACTTTATGTGCCGAAATTCTCTCCACTGTAGCCGTTGCTGTAGCCGTTACCCCCGAGATAAGCGTACGGTTTCCTCGATCCCCGCGTGTGGAACTGTAATTTAATAATAAAATCCCTCGATTGTAGCACAAGCAGTTACAGACCACTTCGATTACCACGCGTATCTACCGCGGGCTTCTCCACATTCCTGCATAGTGTGGAACAGAACCCCAAAATGCCCCTGAACAGGATTATAAAAGTTACCGGGATCCACACTGCCTTTTTACCCGAGCCTATTTTCACTTTCACCTTTCTGCCTTCATCTTCAACCTCCAGCTGCTCCGAAGAACACAGGCTCGAGCAATAGTACTCCTTCACACTCCAAGGACGAACCAAGCATCTCTTCGACTCCCAATGCCGATCCAAGTCGACATCCCGAAGGTAAGACTCACTCTCTATCCAATCTAACCTCTCTGCCTAGTTCCTTTCCCTGCGAAAACCTAGTTTTACCCCCATTCTTCCTTCTGATTCGTCCCCTTTTCTTCGAACCCTAGGAGCTGTACAACAAAGTCATCATCCCTCTCGCTGGTTCCAACCTGAGCTGCTTAGGCCCAATGGGCAATCCAGACCCACCTCCATCATCAATGCAGAAACCAACAGGATACCGCTTAGATCTGAGAGTTTTGATCTAGGACTGTGGAAGGACACCTTTCGTTCATGGCCCAAGCACACCAAATGATGGAAAAATTGGTACTTGAGATTAGCCAGGTCACAGCAGGTGTACTGGCAGGAGCGTGACTTAGATCAATGCATTAGGCTCTCAATTGCCGATGCAGAGAGGAACGAAAACTTAATGATAGCAGCTTCATACTTCTGGTCCGATAGCATGAATGCCTTCCTCTTTAGGCATGGACCAACTACTCCCACCCTTGCCGATGTCTACATACTGATCGGCTTGGATATCACTTCTGCCGATACGCTTAGCCTCTTCAACAGAAAACCTGAGTACAAGGTGAACACCCGTAGCATCGGCGGTTGGACAGGTTACATTCAGGAACATCAGAAAACTGGATCGGTAACCCAACGGGAACATGCTATCTTCTTGAACATGTGGTTGGAAAAGTTTGTCTTCTGCGGCAAAACCATCGGCCCGACCACCATGCACCTTCCAGCGGCTGAACTGCTTGCCAATGGAACAAAGCTCCCCTTAGGCAGGTACCTCCTCGGGCCAGTTTACCGATTGCTGCATCAAGTATCCAACAAGCTACTGCTAGGAGAGCCCATCGGCAATCTCGGAGGTCCCTGGTGGTTTGTTAATCTCTGGTTGAATGCACATATGCACAAGGCTCTCGGGTTTGATCTATTTGCCCAACAATTCCCGAGGGACATATCAGAAGATTACCGATACGATGATGACGAATCGGCAACTCGAGCTCCACTCAACTTTGGAGAGGCCGTCATAATGCTGCCGGGTACCGATGCCGATGTAGAGCACTTCGGCTACTATTTCCAGAGGTTTTACAACGGACTTCCCTCCTCAGAACGGACTTGGTGGCCGTATCTTGATGAGCACAACCAGTTCCCATTGCTGTTCAACTTGACCGATATGAGCTTGCCTGAGAACCAAGCAATTATGAGGGCCAGCATCACTCCCCGAGCTCTCCTGGTAAACATCTTTGGATCTGGGAAGAACGCCCCACCGTCGTACGAGTTCTACTATCCATCGGCAGCGGCGAGACAACTGGCATTTGGCCAACTGCCAATCAAGTTGTGCTACTCTAGGGTAGTAAGACCCAGGTAGGCAATCTCCAGCAATCTGGATTGGAATAAAGTCATCAGCCTCCCTGCCGATGCCGATCTGTCGGACCTTGACTTATCCTCCTAGTCGCCAACTTCCTTCATCACCAACGAATTCAAGTCTTGGTGGCAAGAATGGAAGTGCCAATTGCTCGCCAAGTCTTCACATTATTATCGGCACCTGATCGACGCCGATTACGTCATCCCCGACGACGCAGTAAGTCTGCTATCCGATGCACTTTCATTACCTTATCTGTCATCGGTATCAACATCTAACTCCTTTGCACCCATGCGCTTGACAGGCCGATGATCCAATCCCCACAACGCGCAACAGCGGTAGACCCTTCAATCTTCGGATGATGGGCCCTATATCGATCATCGGCAACAAAGCTCCGACGTTGGCTGCCTTCACGCCTCAACAGGTACCTACGCCGATGCCTACAATAGCTCAGGCTACATCGACTGCCGCTATTGCCTTGACGCAAACTTATGCAGTAAACTCATCTTTACTTGTACCGATCACATGCTGTTTCATCGGCAACATTTATCTTGCATAACTTGCTTTGTATTTTCAGGCACTATGGTCATCGGCATCTGCTTCCAGCAGGCAAACGCCTTCCAGCCCGGTTGCCGATGCCCCCCGGTCTTCATCCAAATGGATCGGCTCCCCTGCTGCTGCGCCGACAAAGAAAAGGCGCTTGAGGCTGGCTTCTCCTCCACCATCGGCTCCGATTGCACCACCATCTGCCGATGCATCGCCAGCAAGATTGCCTCTGGCCCCAGTCGTACCACCTACCGGCGGGTCATCGGCAGAACCCCCATCGGCTTCTGTGCCTGATCAACCGATGGATAACGCCCCCGGCCAGGAGACAGCAGCTGCTGCGACAACCGAAGCGGCATCGGCATCGGTACCGGCCATGCTGAATGAAGAAACCACTCCCGTCGCAGCAGTAGCAACGTCGGCATCGGCACCGTTGACTCACGTCCCTGGCCAAGAGATAGCAACTGCTGCGACAACCGAAGCGGCATCGGCATCGGTACCGGCTATGCCGAATGAAGAAACAACTCCTGCCGCAGCAACAACGACGTCGGCATCGGCACTGTCGGCCCAAGTCCCCGATGTCAGAATGGAACTGCCACAAGAAACTGCCACTACATCCGGGGCGACGCCGGCCACAACTATACCAGCACCAACGGCGTCGGCTGCCTCTCCAACAAGAGTCCAGTCATCGGCATCTGCTGCCGATGTTCAAGATGAAGCCGGACCGTCCAGTATGCCAAGTCCCAGGCAGGAGATCCGCTTCAAGACGGTAAGTCGATTACCTTAAAAGCTTATAGTGTTACAATCGGCATATTTTAACTTCTGTTTTCAGGCCCAAGACTCTCCAGACAGCCTCTTCTCCTACAGCCTAAACCTTCAGAACGAAGATGAGCGCCAAGGCCGCCTCCAAGCAAACAGTCTATTTTCTTTTGCTGTCAACGTTCCCGATGATGATGAAGAGGAAAGCTCCACCCCGGCTCTATCGGCAGAAGTCAAATCCAGACTTGAAGAATTGCTCTCTTTGCTACTGCAAGATACCTCTCAACTCGTCCAGGACTCATCGGCGGCAAGGATCATATTCAAAGATATCCAAAGCCATCTTTCCGCCGATGCAGCAGAGACCCTCCTTCAGGCAGCTTCTATTGACATTAAACAAATCCAATATCAGAAGCTTACTCGTCGTATTGCCGATAGAGCGGCCCAAGCCAAGAGCGAGGAGGAGAAGCTCAAATTCAAACGTCTTGCCGATGAGAAGCACAGAAGCATTGGTCAAGCCAAAATTTCCATCGGCAACCTTGACCAAGAAATCTCTCGACTATCGGCAAGGAAGGAGGAGTTGCTGGCGGAGTTGCGAAAGGTTGAAGGGGATCTGACGGCCGCCAACCAACAAAAGACCCAACTGTCCGACTCCATCTGGGCTTTGCAGCAAGAAAGGGACCAGCACGCCCGGCAAGCCATCTCGTGGAAGAAGAAAATCAAGCCGGTTGGGGGTTCTGCCGATGCTGACGCCAAGGAGATGGACGAAATAGATCAAATTCGCTTGCGTGCGATAAACGTTATCCACTCCTTATTGTAATGCCTGTTGTATCGGCAAGAATGTAGCCTGATACTTGATCTTGCCTTGTAATATAATGCTAGTTTGTTTTTACCGATGTTTTTCTAAGTTTTCTTTTCATCGGCATTTGACTGAACACTATGCATCCACCCATATGCTAGGGTAATATTTTTTCAAGTATTTGCCATTGATCGCCCTAGAAAATGCCACTCCTTCGAGAGTTTCCAAAATGTACGCATTACCAGGAGCAGACTGTTTTATCCGATAAGGACCTTCCCAATTAGGGGACCACTTCCCAAATTTAGAGCTCTTAGTCCCAATCGGTAAAATCAACTTCCATACCAAATCGCCATCGGCAAATTCCTTTACCTTTACTTTCTTATCATACCATCGGGCAACCCTCTTCTTGTTCTCTTCAATACTGATTAATGCTCTTAACCGATGACCTGCCAAATCTTCCAATTCATCCTTCATCAGAGTAATATAATCATCGGTCGTCAACTGATCCTGAAAAGATAATCGCCTAGAACCAGTTTTAATTTCCCAAGGTAGGACAGCATCGTGTCCATAAACCAACTGATACGGCGAGACCTTGGTTGCACCATGACAAGCCATCCGATATGACCATAAAGCCTCGTTTAATACCATATGCCACCTCCTAGGGTTTTCTTCAATCTTGCGCTTTATAAGCTTAATGACTCCTTTATTAGTCGCTTCGGCTTGACCATTAGCTTGAGCGTAATAAGGAGAAGAATTTAACACCTTGAAACCCATGCTAGTAGCAAAGTCATCAAACTCTCCCGATGTGAACATGGTCCCTTGATCAGTAGTAATGGTCTGAGGAATACCAAATCGGTAAACGATGTGCTCCTTAACAAAATCCACCATGTTTGCCGATGTTACCTTCTTCAACGGGATTGCCTCAACCCATTTGGTGAAGTAATCGGTAGCAACAAGTATGAATTTGTGCCCCTTGTTCGATGGTGGATAAATCAGGCCGATGAGATCAATAGCCCATCCTCTGAACGGCCAAGGCTCGATTATAGGATTTATTGCTGATGCAGGTGCCCTTTGCACATTACCAAACTTCTGACAGCCTTGGCACCCTTTGAAATAATTGAAGCAATCTTCCAGGATTGTTGGCCAATAATATCCATTCTGCCTAATCATCCACTTCATCTTGAATGCCGATTGATGCGCTCCACATACACCTTCATGGATCTCACCCATCAACTCTCTTGATTCCTCTTTGCCAAGACATCTAAGTAAAACCCCATCAATTGTCCGATAATACAACTCATTATCAAGGAGCACATACTTAGTAGCTTGGAACCTCAGACGCCTTTCAACTTTCTTGGATGGATCCCTCAAGTAATCGGCAATCCCCTTTCTCCAGTCATCGGCAACCGTTACCGATGTCGTGACTTCCTGAATCGGCTGATATCCTGAGGCATTCTGTGCCAACCGATTGGCCTCTTCATTATGCAACCTTGGAATGTGCTCAAGGCGGTATTCTTTGAACTCTTTTAACAATCGCAAACACCACTCATGGGCTGCAATTAGCACTTCACTTCGGCATTCATATATCCCGATCAACTGATTAATCACCAACATGGAATCACCGAAGATTTCAACAACATCGGCACGTACTTCCCTGAGTAATTCCAACCCCTTAAGCAAAGCCTGGTACTCAGCCTGATTGTTTGTCGAAGTAGCAACAATCGGCAATGAAATCTCATACCTCTGTCCTCGGGGTGAAATCAATAGAATACCGATACCTGCTCCACCCTTGCACGTGGACCCATCAAAGAATAGAGCCCAAGGAGCAATCTCAACAAAGCTCACCATATTGCAGTGCTGAGTGACAAAATCGGCCATCACCTGACCTTTAACAGCCTTTGCCGATTCATACCTTAGGTCAAACTCTAATAGTGCTAGAATCCACTTACCGATTCGTCCACTCAAAATCGGCATTGACAGCATGTACTTCACCACATCATCTTTGCAGACAACAACGCATTCGGCCGACAGTAAATAGTGTCTTAATTTAATGCAAGAGAAGTATAAACATAAGCACAATCTTTCTATGGCTGAATACCTAGTTTCAGCATCCACCAATCTTCTGCTCAAGTAATATATTACACGCTCTTTCCCCTAAAATTCTTGAATTAAGGCTGATCCGATAACACCGTCATCGGCAGACAGATATAACCTGAAAGGCTTCCCATGTTGAGGTGGAACTAAGACTGGAGGATTTACCAAGTATCTTTTAATCTCTTCTAAGGCTGACTGTTGCTCCTCTCTCCAAACAAACTCTTGATCGGCTTTCAACTTTAACAGAGGACTAAAAGATTTAATCTTACCAGACAGATTGGATATAAATCTTCTAATGAAATTAATCTTGCCGATCAGAGACTGCAACTCAGTCTTGTTTGTGGGAGCAACTACCTTGTTAATTGCATCAATAGATTTTCTGCCGATTTCAATGCCTCTCTGATGCACCATGAAGCCTAGAAACTGCCCTGCCGATACGCCAAACGCACACTTGTTAGGATTCATCTTCAACCCATGCTCCCTCGTGCACTCCAATATTTTCCGCAAATCGGCAAGACGCTTCTTGAAGTGTCCAGACTTAACCACCACATCATCAATGTAGATCTCAACAATTGTGCCGATATACTTATGAAAGATAAAATTCATTGCCCTTTGATAGGTAGCACTGGCATTCTTCAAGCCAAAAGTCATGACTACCCACTCAAATAAGCCAACGTGACCTGGACATCGGAAAGCAGTCTTGGATATGTCTTCTTCAGCCATGAATATCTGATTATATCCAGCATTACCATCCATAAAGCTAATAATTTGGTGTCCAGCAGCAGCATCGATCAGCAGATCGGCAACGGGCATCGGGTAGCCATCCATCGGCGTAGCCTTGTTCAGATTCCTGAAATCAATGCAAACACGAAGTTTTCCATTCTTTTTATACACAGGAACCACATTAGAAATCCAATCGGCATATCGGCATTGCCGAATAAATCCAGCCTATCAACTTGGTAATCTCAGCCTTGATATCGGGTAAGATAGTAGGATTGCATCGGCGTGCCGGCTGCCGATGTGGCCAAAAACCAGACTTGATGGGTAACCGATGTTCAACTATCGATCGGTCTAAACCAGACATCTCTGTATAATCCCAAGCGAAACAATCTTTATTCTCCTTTAATAAATCAATTAACTGCTGCTTACATTGGGAATCTAACTTAGCACTAATAAAAGTAGGCCTAGGTTTACTACCATCGCCGATGTCGATTTCGAGCAAGTCATCGGTAGACGTGAAGCCCTGCCCCAATTTTCCGTCATCGGCGAACTGATCCATTAAGACCCCTCCTCAGGACCGACTGCTTGGATCGGCTTGATGTGGTAATCGGCAACTTTGAGGAACTCTTTATCCCAGGCTTCGCCAGATATACACCTGGTCTGCTCATAAGTGTCTAACTCTGCCGATGCAACAGTAGATGGGGCTTCACCGCGGACGACTTCAATTATGTCTCCGATCCACTGTACCAGACTCTGATGCATAGTAGAAGGGATACAGCAATTAGCATGGATCCAATCCCTCCCAAGGAGCAAGTTGTAGGTGCCTTTGTCGCTGATTACAAAGAACGTTGTCGGCAAAGTCTTACTGCCGATGTTTAAATCAACACATACGGCTCCCATGGCGGTTGACACATTGCCTTCGAAGTCCTTGAGCTTCATGTCTGTTTTGACCAAGTCCTGATCACCTTTGCCAAGCTTTCTGAATACAACATAGGGCATTATGTTGATTGACGCGCCGCCATCCACTAGCATTTTAGTCATCGGCTGACCATCCACCTTGCCCTTAACAAACAGAGCCCTCAAGTGCTGCCTCTCGTCTTCGGCCGGTTTTTCGAAGATAGCCGTCATCGGGTCCAGCACCAATTGTGCCATATCGGCAACCTCTTCATCATCGCTGACGGGCGCCATGAACTCCATCGGCAACATGACAACCATGTTTATATCTGCCGATGGGCCCCTGTCCTTGCGCTTCGGCCTCCATTGCTTCTCCCCGAGGGTTCTGCACTGTCATGCAGGTCGTCGCGGCGCTGGCGCTGAATCCTCCTCTTCTGGGTCTTAGTCAAACCCTTAGGGCACCATGGAGGAAGCTTGGTCTTCCAGACGGGCTGGTGTTGCTTTCCCCGCTTTCATCGGCACTTCTTCCGATGTTTGGATCTCTGGAGAATATCTCTTCGTCGGGCACTCTAGCATTGGCCATCTCCTCCAGCTTCCTCTGGTCAACACGCCTGCCAAGCCGATCATGGGCACTGAGCTTACCCCCCCAGTCGATCATGTACCGATCTATCCTCTTTGAGCGGCCTGGCGTACCTGGGTGCCTGATCATCAAAACAAGGTCGCTTACCTGACCGATCGGCTGTGTAGTACCCATTGCATTCTGGACAGTTATCGGCAGTGGGCATCTTGATGCCTTGTTCCCAGCAATGAACGAAGAAGGGACACCTCCAGTGGTCTTTATGTCGAAGCCATTCCCGATGCTCCTCTCTCTTCTTGCCGATACTGTTCTTCACGTAATTGCCGATGGTATCGCCTCGGCTGTTTGTGAGTAATCACCACTCCAGGAGCCCTGTTGGTGCTGTTACCCTCATCGGCAACCTTCTTACCCCTTCTATCATCGGCAAACCTCCTTGCACCATGCTTAGGCACTTGGTAGTCAGGGTCTACCGATGAGCTCCTTCTGGCAGCTTCCGATGTCAGCACTTTGGTTTTTTCACTGATCTCCACCATGTTGTTTGGGAACGGGTGCTGATCTATCTTCATCGGTTTCTGGACTTTAGAGTTTTCAAACTTGATACGCCCAGACTCGATCTCCAACTGCAACTGCTGCCTGAATACTTTGCAGTCATTGGTACTGTGTGAGGTTGCATTATGCCACTTGCAGTACCTAATCTTCTTGAGCTCTTCGGCCGATGGAATCGCTTGATTGGGCGCCAACTTGATTTGCCCCTCTTGCAGCAATAGGTCAAACATCCTATCGGCCTTGTGACGTCAAAGGTGAACCTCTCAGTTTCTTTTTGGCCGAACGGACAAGACACGGGCTTCTTATCCTTCACCCATTCGGCTGCATCGACATTCAGCTCTTCATTCGATCCAGAGTCTTCTTTCCCGATGAAGGTCACCTTCTTGTTCCAAGTCTTCTTGGGCTCAAAGGCTTTGATATCTTGATCGGCAATCCTCTGCACCAGGTGACTTAGGCTCTCAAACTCCTGGGACGCGTACTTGTCCTTGATATGCGGCAATAACCCCTGGTAGGCCAGATCTGCTAATTGTCGATCATCTAGAACCAGACTGTAGCACTTGTTCTTCACATCCCGCAGCCTCTGCACAAAACTCTCTACCGATTCATCATTGCGTTGCCTCATTTTGACCAAATTGGTAAGCTTCTTTTTGTGTATGCCAGTAAAGAAGTACTTGTGAAATTGCCTCTCCAGATCGGCCCATGTAATTATAGAATTTGGAGGCAATGATATGAACCACGTGAATGCCGATCCAGACAATGATGAAGAGAACAGTCTCACCCTTAATTCCTCCCTGCTGGCAGCTTCCCGCACTGGATAATGAAGCGGTTGATGTGCTCCATTGTTGACGTGTCGTCTTGGCCGGAGAACTTGGTAAAATCGGGCACCTTGTACCGATTTGGAAGAGGAATCAAGTCATATGCAGGCGCGTACGGGGTCCGATAAGAGTATGTGTTGACCTTGGGTTTGATGCCGAATTGCTCTTTCATGACTTCGGCAATTTTGACGACCCAGTACGCATCCTGCTCTTGCCGACTCATTGGCTGATTATCGACTGGTGGAGTCGGCTGACGCGCCTCTTGGAGATGTGCAGTAGTCGTGGGCGCGGCACCAGTCATCTGGACGCTATGCATCGGCTGACTTACCGATGGATAGTTTGGCGTGCTTGGCGGAGTCGGCTGAACTGTCACATTCATCGGTTGTTGTACCGATGATCCGCCTTGAATGTAGGCTGGGCCCCCATAATAATACATCGGCGCGCCAGGCTGCTGAGCTGGTGGCTGGTTGACCCATCCAAGATTATAAGGCACCGGCATATGACTTGCCGATGGTTGATAGCTGACCGGAGCATGCGGCTCTTGAATCCTAGAGCAGTTGATCACCAGATTACCTTGGGGAATCGGTGCTCCAGCTTGAGAGTTTGCCGCCAGAGATTGACTGCCGGTGGTTATAATATGTTGCATCGGCACAGAGCTCGCCGATGGTGGCATCAGAGGTATCTTGGGGATTACTTGGAGATCATCTGATTGCACTTGTATGGTTGGAGCAGGCGCAGAGTTATGCATCATATGAGTCATCGGCTGTGATTGTGCTGCGGATGCCGTAGAATTCCTCCAGGCCGAACCGTCTCCCTGCACCAGATTAGAACCAGCATATAGATTCGGAGGCATACCGTATCCCCACCAGTTAGCGGGGGCTGGCCCTGAAGTTGCCGACGTGGCCGGATCTGCATTGGACTTGGTAGTGTCGCCAGCGTTCGGTCTTGGTGATGTAGCCACATCGGCAGACGGTTCCACCGGGGTGGAAAACGCCATTTGGGCCGCCGATGGGCTTGCAGATGCCAATCCAGGTTGATGGTACGCTGGACCGGCATATCGCGGTGCATGTCCTTCTTTGAATGTTTGTGCGACAGCATTGTAGACGGTATTGGACAACACGCTGGAGTGGTTAATCAAAGCTTGATTTACAGCGGCAATAACCATCTCTTGTAGCTTACCAGGGTTGGCGTCGTATGTGACCTGCCGTGGCAACGGCGGATCCTGCTTCTGAATTGTTTCGCCACTCCTGCTGAGGCTGAAGGATTTGAGATACAACTGCTTGTATTCCTCCATAGCCCGTTCCATGGCCTGCTTCTGATCATCTTTCAGATCGGCCTCAGACACTTCAATGACATTCCTCTGGTTAACATCGGCGTGATCAGCCATGCCGAATGTGTAGATTTGTATAATCAGGTCCCACTGGGCGTGCCAAAAGAGGTGTTGACACAAAAAGCGTCAGATCTGTGAACACCTCGGGCTATTACCCAAAGCTCGATGTCGAGGGCGTGCCAGTCGATTTGACCAATCAATCGACAAGGATGATAACTAGAACAAACTGAACGAGACGACAGCGATGCGCCCGGACGTCAAGGCTCAGATTGATCAAGGGTAACTAGAGCAGAGCTAGACGAGGTAAACAGCGATGCACCCGGATTGCCAAAGCCTAGAGGTACTCCCACGCGGAACTAGCAAGGATTTGACGGAGATCAAGGTGATGCAACCCGTCGAAAGCTTGAAGAACTCGTTGATAACTATAACTAATGCATAAAAAAGGTAAATTGCGATAAAAGTAGGATAAAAAGTAGAATTGATTTGTTTTGAATTGGATTGATTCTTATTCCATAGCCCTCGGGCACATATTTATACTCCCGCATAGAGAGTTGTACAAAGACACAACACGTATCCTTCCTAAAACAAACTCCTACTTTAAAGGAAACTGACTCGCGCAGGAGCCGGATAACAATATTTATTTCCTAAACAAACATACCTATTTTAAAGGAAGATAAACGACCCATGCAAGAGTCGGACTCAAACTACTATAATAATACTGGCACAAAACACCAGTTTCCTTATACTTCTTCTCGATGGAAACTTTCCATCGGCGGATCCCTTTAATCCGCGCCTTCCTTCTTTTGACCATCGGTAACTTTCGGCTGCCACCAAGCGCTAAGTTACACCCATCGGCATCGGCAACACTTTCCCGATCGGCAATCGGCAGCATCTCTTTATCAGCAATCGGCAATGAGCCTTTATCGACAATCGGCAAGGCCCCTTCATCGGCAATCGGCAATAGCAGCTCATTGGCAATGGGCAATGACTCTTCATCGGCCATCGGCAATGGCTCTTCATCAGCTTTAGCAAGACCACCAACTAACCTCCGTCGGCAAAAATCATCAGCTTCCATCGGCAATGCACTTGGTCTTCCCGCAGCACCTTTTCATCGGCAACATCTCCCGATGCCGATAGAGAACGGCCATTGACCAACCAAGCCTCAGCCCATTTGACACGTGTCGAAAAACGGTGTCAACACATGCCCCCCAGTTTCGGAACGTATAACTTTATGTGCCGAAATTCTCTCCAATGTAGCCGTTGCTGTAGCCGTTACCCCCGAGATAAGCGTACGGTTTCCTCGATCCCCGCGTGTGGAACTGTAATTTAATAATAAAATCCCATGATTGTAGCACAAGCAGTTACAGACCACTTCGATTACCACGCGTATCTACCGCGGGCTTCTCCACATTCCTGCATAGTGTGGAACAGAACCCCAAAATGCCCCTGAACAGGATTATAAAAGTTACCGGGATCCACACTGCCTTTTTACCCGAGCCTATTTTCACTTTCACCTTTCTGCCTTCATCTTCAACCTCCAGCTGCTCCGAAGAACACAGGCTCGAGCAACAGTACTCCTTCACACTCCAAGGACGAACCAAGCATCTCTTCGACTCCCAATGGTGATCCAAGTCGACATCCCGAAGGTAAGACTCACTCTCTATCCAATCTAACCTCTCTGCCTAGTTCCTTTCCCTGCGAAAACCTGGTTTTACCCCCATTCTCTCTGCCTAGCTGATCCAAACTTGGGCTTTCAAAAGTAAGTAGAGTATCGTGGGCCTTTGATTAGATATCCCCCTTAGAAAACTCTAAAATCTCTCTACCCAGTTATCTTATCTATCCTTGGACGTTCTTAGTTATTATCTAGTACACTTCACGTTCCCCGTGGAAATCGATACCCTTGGAATACTCACGGGTGAAAGCTATAGCGGTATCCGTGCGCTTGCGGATTTATCTGTTTGCGTTAAGAAATACCAACAAGCTTTCTGGCACCGTTGCCGGGGAATGGTAGCTGTGCTAGTTTCGAACCAATCATCGATTTACCTTTTTCATTTTTCCTTTTTACCATCTTTCTCACCTTACCATATTCATCTTACCACATTCAAAAATATTCTACTCCAAAGGGCGACTTGTTGGAGACTCCACCTTCTTCACCCCTCATTCTTATAAATGGCTATGAGCATCGCCCTGCTTGTATAGCCATGGTCTGGGAGCAATCTTTCTCTAGTCTTGGTTTAGTTTTAACTCCATTTGAAAATATGAATTATCCAAGTATAGAGGAGGCCCCAAGCAAGACCAATTTGAGAGTTACCAATCTAAGTGGAATTTTGAACATCCATGAAGAATCAACGATAGAGATTAGAGAGGAAGATGATATCAATGAGCATAGAATCTATTCCATAACTATCTTCTTACACTCATGCTCATATGAGACATCTCCCATACCCATTGGTCTCTTTATCTCTACCACACATGACATCTTCAACACCCTCACTCTTTCTGTTTACAAATACTTTAAAAGGGTGGTTGTCGATGCATATGTTTATCATAAATATTGCAGATCTTGTTGTGTAAACCTTGAGATAAGTAATAGTAGATAAACCATGTTGCTAAAAACACATCTTAAAATGTTTCCCTGAGATCTTAACATAAGTGTTTACCTTTATGTTGCCTACCCTTGTAAAATGAGCATAGAAATATATTATTATATTCCTTCGGGTATTTCTATCACTAACCTTTCCAGGTATAGAACAGAAAGAATGAAGGAATGACAAACATAAGGTATATCCAACTACTAAAAAAAATCATCATACTCTTTCATCTTCACATGAGTAAATCTCCATAATACTTTCATGCTATCTTTGTCTGCTATAGTGTATGTTTAGATTTTGAAGAATTTTCATATACCTTTTAAATTATGCATGGTGCTTAGTTTAAATCGGTAGTTGGATATTACTTCTAATGGCTTTTTAATTTAAGTGTAGTGCTTAGGTTAAAATGTCCTCCTAAATCAAATTAGACATGGTGTCTAGGTTGATTTTTGAACCGATAGTATACTAGAGTAGATATTAGATATTTTGTTAGACTAACCCTTGTAGGGAAACTTTCAATATTAAATTGGGAAGTCCCGAGATGAACTCACACTGGAGATGAATAGAGACATATGAAATTCAACAACCTTCACAAGAGATAGGTAGCTAATTCATCATGATGAATACCATGGAGCAAGGAGAACGCGAGTGACAAAGGACAAAATCTACATCCGCTAAATCCATGGAAGAGGGTGAACAAAACTTCAAGGCAAGACCAATAGAAAAGTTCAAGATCAGAAGAACAAGTATGAGAAAGGAGCGGAACAAAGGAGACAAGCTGTCAATGCACGAGTTGATCATGGGAAGCTTCAATGAGGTGTTATGACACCATGATTCTTTAATGACAAAGGTAAAGGTAAGTAATCATCACTCTAAAAGTTTTCCTTTGATTCTGGTATTCACATAAATAAAGATCTAAACATGTTTGAGTTGTAACTTTACATGATCCAACCTGATAAACTCAACATGTTTGTTCTTTAAATTTTGATCCTAGTACCACTTCATGATCTCATAGTATTAACCATATGAGCTAGAATGTTGCACATCCAACCTTGAAAGATGATCTCAATCATATAAAAACACATTATTCATAGACAATCCTTCCATGTGTTATTGCAATCTAATTTACTAAGTGTTTTTGAACTGCTACATTCATGCTCATCTTCTGATCATATCACACATGTCATGGTTGAATAAAACATAAGAACATCAATACAAATTTTTGCTCAATATGTTTAGGCTAGAGAATAAAACTTTTGGTTCTGATGGTGTTTTCCCACCAGCAGAGCCCATGCACTTGATCTCTGCCTTGTTTTTATGAGCAGGACACTTCTTCACCGTACCATCAAGAGCATGGGTGGAAGACACCCCACCAATGAAGAAAGAAGATCCAGGGAGACCTGTCATTCCAATCTCCATTGGAGCTTACACTTTTGAAGAAGTGGTCTGTGACCTTGGAGCAAGTGTCAACATCATGCCAACTTGCAGATCAGACACTATGCTATCCCAAGGGAGTTCTTGAAGAAGCTATCTGTAACCTTGGAGCAAGTGTCAACATCATGCGAAGCTTGCAGATCAGACACTATGCTACCCCAAGAAATTCCCTGATATGTCAGCATACGAGTTGGACACTCGTTCGTACGGGTAAAACCTTGTGATTGAAGAAACAAGCGGAGATGCGAAAGCACTCATTACCTTGGGACGCTCATTCGTAAGAACATATGATGCCATCGTCTACACGAATAGTGCCAAGATATGTTTCACAATCAAGGATGGGAAGGAGAAGTTCAGTCCCCAGAAGCCTACACTCAAGGTTCCTACTCATCCTCAGACGTCATACATCTACGAGGATACAACTGCTGCTACAAGAAAGAAGAACATCAATAATAGAATGAGGAAGAGTAAAATTAAACAACCAAGAGAAGACCCAGATAATTAGCACTATTGATTCAGGAGATCAGCATGTTCCCACCGACTTCATGGTTCAAGATATGGGAGATGAAGATGAAGTCCACCTCATTCAAGGAAGATCTTTCCTCACCACCACTAGTGCAATCATATCCATGAAATCATGAGAGATCCATTCCCAATTTCCTGAAGAGAAGAAACAAGCCACCAAGGATGGATGGACAGACTATCTGGGAGAATTAACAAGATACGAAGATCAATTCAATAATAAATATAAGAGTTTTCCTGACAAAGAAGTCATACCGTCAACAAAGGATGTATCACTTGCTACAGAGGAAAGAAGAAGCAGAACCTCAGACTGAGGAAGTGTGGAAGAGGAAAGAGACTTCATAGGAAGCACCAACACAAGAAGAGCAAACATCCAAGTATTCATTAGGAGTGGACCATGCTCTTTAAGACATTTGAACCAGAAGGGAGGTCCGATTCGACGGACCTAAATCTCCAAACCTTAGCCGAAAGGTAAACTTGATAAGTTATCTGCATATTTATTTTCCTCTGCATTGCATTGTTGCACTCTAGCATATTTACTTTCCATAAATATTTTTTAGTACTATATCATCCTTAGTATAACCCATTGCATAATCATCTTAATCATGACAAATCTATTTTATTGCACTACATTGCATCATAAAAAGAAAAACCTTTAAGCCCCATGTGAATAAGTCTTCCAACTAAGACTAGACAGGATTAGATAACTTCATCTACTTTGAGAAGTACAACTACATCAACTATCATCTTTGAAGTCTCAGAGAAGTGAAGTAAGTCTACAATGTCTAAATGAATGACTATGTCAACATCCAGCTTGGGGGAGAGCACCCCCATGTATCCAGGTAAGTATCTTTATCCTCTTAGTTTTACTTTTATTAATTACATAGATTAAATCGAAAAAAAATGTGAGAACATGAAGGTTCACACTTAAATAATTATGAATCACAAAAGTTACAATTTTGATACTTTCTTTATCTATGGATTTTTCATTGTCTACTTTATCCTTCATAAAGTTTTTAGAAGTTGCTAATAATAAAATGAAGAACTCTGAATATAAATCTATGAAAATGATGAATAGTTGCTCTGTCGTAATTCCTTTCAAGTACCTAGTTTTCAGCCTTGAATTCTCCTGAGTTTTAGACATAACTGTTTTGACATAAGATTTACTATGAACCTGAAACTTGTGGGTTGTGAATGCTTGAGCTAAGTCTAGGTAGTTGATAGGTATGATATGAAAAAGTCTGAGTTACTATTTATCTTGTTCCAATCAATACTAGAGTTCTAGAGAATTTATCTTTTGAAAATTGAAAATTTTACATGATGAGTCTCTGTATGACGAGAGCTTGATTCCTACCACAGCCATATATACATGCCTGGTAGATTAGGAAAAACTTCACTATCATATTTACTCCTTGTACTTGCATTGAGTTTTGTCAAGCTTTGTTGACCCTTAGAGACTTGTCATGCTTTTAAAATCAAGATCACGTACACTCTACTCATATATGCTACTTCTATCCTGGAGGTACGCATCCACATATATGACATTTAGATCCACCAAAAAAATGTTCTACTCCTACCTTGGGAGTAAGTAACCAAAAATATCCCAGTTCTCCACCTATCCATATATTTCATTACCACAAATGTAACTACTCCAAAGATTTCCTTGTTATCATCTCTCAACAGTGTTATTATAGGAAGAGACTTGGGGTTGTCAAAAAAAACAAATAAAGAGAGTAAAACATGGACAAGTGTCCTATCAAAACAATGGGTACTTAGATGCCTGCCTCTCTGAAAAAAAACAAACAAACAATCCCATGTTCTCTCAAAAATTCTCAGTTCCAAAAGAGAGATGTATGTATATATGTATTCAAGGAGCAGAGTAGAATTAGGTTTCCATCATTCATCCTCATATATCCATCATACACCCTCATATATCCACCATACGCCATTAAATCTCCACCACATATCCACCCTCAAGCATCCACCATATATCCCATACACATGCACATCTTGATTTGATTGTATGACCTGTTTCTCTGGATCCATTGTTTGACTTTACAATATATGCTTTGCAAGTATGTATGCACTGTTTTCTCCCCACCTATGAACTCCATATATTGCCTATTAGTTATAGGGTGAGATAGAGAGAGAGGGCACATTGTTACTTTGCCTGTTCCAAATAGTATTCTGAGAGAAGGCATAACACCATGGTTGCCTTGGTGAGGATCTACAAATACCACATATAGAGAGACTTGAGAGGGTCATACAAAAGAGACTTTGAGTTTTATTTTGAAAACTTTGCAAAACTCTAGGATGAAGGTAAAGTGAAGAGCTTGAGGCATAGTACTTGGCTTGATCATTCTACTTTTTCAATTACTCAAGACCCAAGTGATGGCTATAAGCCCCATGGTTAAAGGTAATATGGGTAAGTTTGAAAGTCAGAATAGTTTACTCTAATTCAGAGGAGAATTCTTGTTTGAACGCATGTGTACCTTTAAGGCGTGAAAGCATTGTAGCAACTCCTGATCCATAATTGAGTTCATCTTTGCTCAGGGACAAGCAAAAGGTAAGCTTGGGGGAGTTTGTTGACGGTCCTTAAGTACCAATTTTAACCGTCAACAAAACAAGGAAAAGGATCTAAATGAAACCACTAGCTAGAATTAGGGTTTATACTAATAGAATTCCACGAGTTTTGGTGAATGTCTGTTTCTGCAAGGGGTTATCAGGAAATACCAAGGAAAGACCCATATGTCATGTTTACATAGAGATAATTATCATCCGCACGAAAAAGAATAATCTAGAAGGGTTAAGAAGGCGCGGGAAGAAGCGAGAGGGCCAGCGGGCCTAGGGGTAGGGCGGCCGCCCTACCCCTTGGGGCGACCGCCCTAGGTCAAAAGCCAACCAGGCTCTACCTTGTGGACCCCCTCTCCACCGCCTTTGAGGTTACATCTAAGCCCTCCATTAAGGTCGGTTTGATCCGACGGCCCATGTTCATTTGAGGAGGCTATATAAGCAAGGCCACTGACCCCCCCTAAGGATCATCTCATCTCATTATTCTTCTCCAGAGTAAAAGCTAGGGTTTCAATTAGATGTAGAGAAGGAGAGAGGTCCCTCTAGCTATCTAGATCTAGTTCTTCTAGTTCTAGTTTATCTAGTTGTAATTAGAGGTGAGAGAGAGGAGGAGAGAGATAGGAGGAGCCGGATCTGTTGGATCTTCCTCAACATTGTACCTTTGCAGCATTTGGTTCGGAGCAATCTCTAGGTTCTTCATTTATTATTTCTAAGTATCTTATTGAGTTCTTACTTTATTCTATTTACGGGATCTCCGCTCGTATTGAGTGCTCTAGTCTTGAATTCAGATTAGAGTAGTAAGCGATAGTGTAGACGTGGTGTCTAGACTAGAGTTTACCTGAGTTTGCGCCCAATCCTACGGATAGTTGTGGTAGCCCCAGGGGTGACAGCTCTGTAAGGCCTTTGTAGTCCAACACGTTCGGGTTGGTGTTTTCGTAGAGCTTTTGGGAGCCTCCCCCCGACTACCTTTTTCCCAGTCTTTGTCGAGAGTCGGGAAGGTACTGTTGCTCCAAAGTAAGTAAAGTATCGTGGGCCTTTGATTAGATATCCCCCATAGAAAACTCTAAAATCTCTCTACCCAGCTATCTTATCTATCCTTGGACGTTCTTAGTTCTTATCTAATACACTTCACGTTCCCCGTGGAAATCGATACCCTTGGAATACTCATGGGTGAAAGCTACAGCGTTATCCGTGCGCTTGCGGATTTATCTGTTTGCGTTAAGAAATACCAACACCAGTTTGTAATGATTGATTGGATGATGTTTACAATAGCTAGGTTTACATATTTATACCATGGGCTCCAACTAAGTCCTAGTTGAATACGAAGACTTATTATCAAATATCAGGAAATAAACCAATTCTTCTATAATTGTACATAACTTTAGCCCTACTCTTCACTTACTTGTAGAGTTCGACACGTCTCACATCATCTTTAAGCATATATTTCTTTAATATTGGAGTTGAACCATATATTCCATCAAATCTTGAAACATACCCGCTCTACGACAAATAGCCAACCTTGAGGAGAATAGACAATCTACTGTAAACCAACTGATGCCAACACTTAGCCAATTCTAAAGAATAATGCCTTTATTCCTTTGGCTATCCAAGATCCAAAATTTGGTGCAAACAACAATGGCCCAGTACAAGGCCCAATTTTTTGGCCCCACCCAAGCACGACCTGACACGGTGAACAACATGCTCAAGCCAGGATGGCCCGAATGACAAGGCCGTGCCTGGGCTACTCTCTCAACCTGCCAGTCGGCATGGCCCGCAAAATAGCGGTAGGCCCGTCAACGGCCCAGTGCTTGTCATTGCCTACTAAAGGCCCATGTTCCCTATTCCTCACAACCCTAAGTCAGTGGCTATTGTTTCCTTTGCATTGCGTGAGTTTCCCTCCCCATGCCGCTTTCCTTACTGACGTCGCTTCCCCTCTTCATGTGACATGATAGCCGGGAGGCCATGGCCTCCTGCCTCGCCCCATCCACCGCTCCTCTTCATCACTTTCCCCTCCCTGCACGGCACGAGAACTGGGAGCCTAGGACTTCCTCACCCACAACGGTTGTCCTCCTCCACTAGTTACTTCATCAGATCCATGCCATCAGCAACTCTGGCGGCAAGCTCACCGATGCCACCACTGCCTCCACAGCTATCGCCTCTCTACCACTATTTGGTGGCCTCGGGCCAACCCAACCTGCAAAAATGGGTCATACTTTCTAGGCTGACACGACACGAATATTGGGCCGATGGGTCTGTTGACAGCGTTTTTCGGCACGTGTCAAATGAGCTAAGACTTGCGTGGATCGGTGGCCATTTTCTATCGGCATCAGGAAGTCATCGGTAAAATTTACCGATGGGAGTGCGCTGTAAGAAGGGCAAGTTTGTTGCCGATGAAAGCTAGATGATTCTTGCCGATAAAGGTTAATTTGTGGAGACAAGTTACCAAAAGTACAAAGATGCTGATGGGTGTAGATTGCCGATGCTAATGAGTTGCCGATGCCGATGGGTGTAGATTGCTGATGCCGATGAGCCCCTAGGTAATGTGGTTGACATCAGTAAAGGATTGCCGATGGCAATAGAAGGAAGTTGCGGATTGAAGAGTCTGCCGATGGAAAGTTTTCATCGAAGAAAGACATAAGGAAACTGGTGATGTCATACCAGTATTGTTATGGAAGTCTGAGTCCGACTCTTGCACGAGTCGTTTATTTTCCTTAAAAATAGAAGTGTCTGTTTAGGAAAATAGTATTGTTATTTGGGTCCGACTCCTGTGTGGGTCAGTTATTTCCTTAAAATAGAGTTTTGTTTAGGAAAGATACGAGTCGTGTCTTTATACAACTCTCCATGCGGGAGTATAAATATGTGCCCAAGGGCTGCGTGAAAAATGAATCAATCCTATCAAACAAATCAATTACTCTTATTACTTTTACCGCAATTTACCCTTTATTGCATTAGTCTTAGTTTATCTACTTGTTCTTTAAGCTTTGACGGGCTGCATCACCTTGATCTCCGTCAAACCCTTGCAAGTTCCATGTGGGAGTAATCTGAGCTTTGACATCCGGGCGCATCGCTATTGTCTCGTTCAGCTCTGCTCTAGTTACCCTGATCAAGTCTGAGTCTTGACATCCGGGCGTATCGCCGTTGTCTTGATTGGATCTTGTTCTAGTTATCGTCCTTGTCGATTAACTGGTCAAATCGACTGACACACCCTCGGAAATCAAATTCGGGTAATAGCCCGAGGTGTTTGCAAATCCTGACGCTTTTTGTGTCAACACCTCTTTTGGCACACCCGGTGGGACCAATTATACATCTATCATGGGTGATAACTCCGACGTTAACCAAAGGAATGACATTGAAGTCTCCGAGGCCGATCTAAAAGATGATCAGAGGCTGGCTATGGAGCGGGCTATGGAGGAGTACAAGCAATTGTATCTGAAGTCCTTCAGCCTAAGCAGGAGCGGCGAAGCCATTCAGAAGCAAGATCCGCCGTTGCCGTGACAGGTCACGTATGATGCCAATCCTGGTAAGTTGCAAGAGATAGTTAATTCTGCTTTAAATCAAGCATTAATTCGCCACTCCAATGTGATGTCTAATATTGTGTACAATGTTGTTATGCAATCGTTCAAAGAAGGACATGCACCTCAATATGTTGGTCCAGCGTATCACCAACCTGGATCAGCATCTATAAACCCATCGGCATCCCCAATGGCGTCTTCCACTCCTGTGGATCCATCTGCCGATGTGGCTACACCGCCAAGACCAAGTCCTGAAAGCGTCACCAAGCTTAGTGCAGATCCAGTGGCGTCGGTAATGTCGGGACCTGCTATCCAGAATCATCCAGCTCCTGCTAACTGGTGGGGTTACGGTATGTCTTCAAATCCATTTGCTGGTTCTAATCTGGTGCAGGGGACAGTTCAGCTTGGAAGGGCTCCATGACATCGGCAATGCAGTCACAGCCGGTGATCCCTATGATGCATTACTCTACGTCCTCTCCAACTGTACAAGTGCCATCAGAAGATTTCCAAGTGGTTCCTAACATACCTCTGATGCCACCATCGGCAAACTCTGTGCCGATGCAACACACTATAGCAACTGGAAGCCAACCTATGCTAGTAAATCCTCAGGCCGGGGTAATAGCACATCAAGGTAACCAATTTGTTGATTACTCCAAGATGCAGGAGCAGCAGGTGCTAGTTAGCTATCAGCCATCGGTAAGTCACATGCCGATGATTTATAATCCTGGATGGACTAGTCAGCCATCGGTGCAACAGCCTGGCGTATTAATGTATCAGTATAGAAGTCCAGCAAACACTCAAAGTGGACCATCGGTACAGCAACCGATGAATATGATGACACAACCTAATCTACTAAGTGTGCAAAATTACCCATCGGTAGGTCAGCCGATGCATAACGTCCAGATGACTAGTGCTGCGCCCATGCCAACTACTCCGAACCATCTTCTACCGATACCAGAAGGGGCGCATCAGCCGGCTCCACCAGTCAACAACCTGCCAATGAGTCGGCAAGAGCAGGATGCATATTGGACCGCTAAGATCGCCGAAGTAATGAAGGAACAATTCAGCATTAAACCCAAGGTCAATACATATTCTTATTGGACCCCGTATCCTCCATCATATGATTTGATTCCTCTCCCAAATCGGTACAAGGTGCCGGATTTTACCAAATTCTCTGGCCAAGACGACATGTCAACAATGGAGCATATCAATCGCTTCATTATCCAGTGTGGAGAAGCTGCCAGCAGAGAGGAACTGAGGGTGAGATTGTTCTCATCATCATTGTCTGGATCGGCATTCACATGGTTTATGTCATTACCTCCAAACTTTGTGATTACTTGGGCCGATCTGGAAAAACAATTTCACAAATACTTCTTCGCTGGCATACATGAGAAGAAGATTACCGATTTGGTTAAGCTAAGGCAACGCAATGATGAATCGGTGGAAAACTTTGTTCAAAGGCTGCGAGACGTAAAGAACAAGTGTTACAGCCTGGTACTTGATGATCGGCAACTGGCAGATTTGGCTTTCCAAGGACTACTGCCACACGTCAAAGATAAGTATGCATCTCAAGAATTTGAAAGCCTAAATCATCTGGTGCAAAGGATTGCCGATCAAGATGTCAAGACCTTTGAACCCAGGAAGACTTGGAATAAGAAGGTGACCTTCATTGGGCAAGAAGAGGATTCTAGGTTAGATGAAGAGCTGAGCATCGGTGCTGCCGAATGGGTGAAGGATAAAAAATCTGTGTCTTGTCCATTTGGCCAGAAAGAGACTGACAGGTTCACCTTTGACATCACCAAGGCCGATAGGATGTTTGACTTGTTACTTCAGGAAGGGCGAATCAAGTTGGCGCCTAACCAAGTAATTCCATCGGCCGAAGAGATCAGGAAGATCAGGTACTGCTAGTGGCACAATGCAACTTCGTACAGTACCAATGACTGCAAAGTATTCAGGCAGCAATTGTAGTCAGAAATTGAATCTGGACGAATCAAATTTGAAAATTCTAAAGTCCAGAAACCGATGAAGATTGATCAGCACCCGTTTCCAAATAATATGGTGGAAACTAGTGGAAAAACTAAAGTGCTGACATCGGAAGCTGCCAGGAAAAATGCGTCGGTAGATCCTAGCCATCAAGTAGCTGAGCGCGATGAGAGGAGGTTTGCCGATGGCAGAAAGGGCAAGAGAGTTGCCGATGAAAATAGCAGTGCCAAGAGGGCTCCTAGTGTTATAATCACGCACAAGCAGCTAAGGCAAGAGTATCGGCAATCGCAAAAGGAGCGATATCGGCAGGAAGAAGAAGAGCATCAAGAGTGGCTTCGGCATAAGGACCACTAGAAGTGTCCCTTCTTCGTTCACTATTGGGAAGAAGGCATCAAGCTACCTACTGCCGATAATTGTCCTGAATGCAATGGCTACTACGCTACCGATCGGTCAAAAAAGAAGCCTCGCTTTGACGATCGGATATCCGGGTATGCTAGGCCGCTCAGAGAGAAGAAATCGGCACACGACCGACTAGGGGGGAAGCTCAGCGCACATAACAGGCTTGGCAGGCGTGTTGATCAAGAGGAGCTGGAGGAGATGGCCAATGCAAGAGTGCCTGATGAAGAAATATTCTCCAGAGATCCAAACATCAGAAATGGTGCCGATGCAAACAATGAGAGGCAGCACCAGCCTGTCTGGAAAACCAAGCTTCCTCAGTGGTGCAGGAGAATTCAGTGCGAACGCCGAAATGACTTGTATGACAATGAAGATCCTTCAAGGGAAAAGTGGTGGAGGCCAAAGTGCAAGGATAGGGATCCATCGGCAGAAATTAATATGATCGTCATATTGCCGATGGAGTTCATGGCGCCTGTCAGCGATGATGAGGAAACTGCTAAGATGGCTCAATTAGTGTTGGATCCGATGGCAGCTGTCTTTGAGAAGCCGACCGATGTTGAAAGGCAGCACCTGAGGGCTTTTTCGTTAAGGGCAAAGTAGATGGACAGCCTGTAACAAAGATGCTGGTAGATGGTGGCGCCTCAATCAACATAATGCCGTACGTCATGTTCAGGAAGCTTGGGAAAGGCGACCAAGACTTAGTCAAAACGGACATGAAGCTCAAAGACTTTGAAGGCAATGTATCGCCAGCTATGGGAGCCGTATGTGTTGAGTTAACCATCGGCAGTAAAACTTTGTCGACAACATTTTTTGTAATCAGTGGCAAAGGCACCTACAACTTGCTCCTAGGAAGGGATTGGATCCACGCCAATTGCTGTATTCCCTCCACCATGCATCAAAGCCTTGTGCAGTGGGTCGGAGACAAGATTAAAGTCGTCTGAAGTGAGACCCCATCGATCATTGCATCGGCAGAATCAGAAACTTATGAGCAAACCAGGTGCATATCCGGTGAAGCTGAAGGACCGAGAACGGCGACCAGAGGGGGGGTGAATGGGAGCCTCAAATTTTACTCGAAAATATTCGGGCCACACTTCCCAAAAACAACCCCAGCAAGCAAGCTTACTCCACCAGAAAGATCACGACCCTAGAGAGGGTGGATACCTTTGGTGAAGACCAAGAGGTACAGCGGATCTTCCGGAAACCAGAAACTCAAACCGTGACACCGATAGTGAGACTCTCAACCCCTATGGAGAAGAGAAGAAAGCTCACCCAAAACAACTTATGAGAACTGGTCTCAAAGGTGCTTCATTAAGTTCCTTGCGTGATTACGAGACCAACGCAAGAAACGGAACTCAATTCAGAGTCCGGACGAGGGAGAAACGGCCAAAACAGCGACGAAGAAAAACCTGAAAAACCTTACTGGAAGGCCGACGGACGCTGGCGATGGACGGTCCGTTGGGCGATGGACGGTCCGTTGCCAAAGTCCGTTGCAGCGATGACGTTGGGCGATGGACGGTCCGTTGGGCGACGGACGGTCCGTTGGCAGAGTCCAACGCACCCAGAAAAATCAGCCCCTACTGGAAGGGCGACGGACGCTGGCGAAGGACGCTGACAGAGGGCGACGGACGCTGGCGAAGGATGCTGAGAAGAGAGTCCGACGCCGAAATCGAAAGACGTCGACAAGCGAGGCGATGGACACTGACGTCAGCACGCCCCAGCATCCGACGCAAAACCCTCGGAGCGTCCGACGCTCCCGAAAACTGCACAGTGAACCCGAAAGTCGTTTCCTCTCCTCCAAATCTTCCCAAAACTCAACCAAATGAACTCCAATTGCAACCAAACTTTGTAGGCATGATCCTTGTATAGTTGGGGAGCTAATCCTAAGAAATCATCGCTAAATTTGGTGAGAAATAAAGGGAAACGAGGATTTGGGGAGAAGGGGCAAGAACGAAGAACACCGCAAAGAAATCGCCCGATCTACGCACTCGGAGGTTTGAGGGGAATTCCTTCGGTGCAAAGATGCTCCTCACGAATATGAACAACTTGGTTCAAACGGATTTGCAAGAGCTACTCCCTACAAAGAGAAATCATATCGGGAAAAAGAGGGAGCAAAAGCAAAACGCGAAGAACACAAGCAAAACGGGGACACGATCAAGAAATCGAAGCCACCATGGCTTATGGAGGTTACGGCCTCCGATTCCTCACAAAAAACTCAAGTTCTTACAAAGGTTGGTGAAATCAACCTAGGGATCTCATGAACTAGAGAGAGGGTAGAGAGAGAGAGTTGGGGCAAAAATGATTAGGGTTCCAGAGATAGGATGAGGATACCCCTTCATCCTCTATTTATTAGAGGCTTTGGCTATTTTCCAAAGACCTCCCTAGATACAATGAGTGAACTACCTAGCCTAAGCATTGTAGTCCAAGCTCCGGTAAATATCTCCCTCGATTTGAATGGACGGCCCCGCTTCCTGTCAGGAGTTGCCGTCGCCTCGACGCAACCTCCAGGATTCCACCACGTGCCATCCCCGCTTCCTCGGAAGCTCCGCCTAGGTTTTGAGGCCCAAACCCAGGAAACTTGCCACCGGTAGCTTTGGGCTCAACTACTGAACCCCGAGTTTTGAGGCCCAAACCACTCGACGTGAGCCACCTTGTCTTCGCCCGGTCGGACTCCGAGTCCCCTGAGCCTCCGCTCGACTCGCGCGTCCACCGTCTTGACTTGGTCGACTCGGTCTACCTCCATGTCTTCTCGCACTCGCTGGTGCCAAGTACTAGCCACCACAGCTAGTTCGCCGGCGCCCATGGTCCCTCAGTCCGAGCCCCACTTCCGCCCTTCACCACTCTCAGTCCATCGGCACGGCAAGCCTCTACTCGACCTTCTCCATGCCATTGACCACTGTCACTAGGCATAGTACCTGCACACCACAAGCCGATAGACAGACACACATTTGCTTTCGCAAATATTAGTAGTAAGCCACTCAAACTAAAACGCTCAAGTGTTTGGCAATCACTCATCACAAAAACTGAACATACATGGGTACTTATCCACCATGTGTTCGCTATCTCCCCCTTGATGAGTGCATTGTCAACACAAGTGCATTTCAGATTTGAGCCACAAGGTAAAGCTCTCCAAATGACCAAAAGCTAAGAAAGCCACAACGGGGTCACTTGAGAGAAGCAAAACACATCCAAAACTTGGTTCCCAAAGACATGGGCAACGGCTCAACGCAACCAAGCAAAATAAAGCTAGCCCTCAAGAAGAGGCAGAAACGGGCTCAACACCGCTAGCAAGCCAAAGATACCAAACGCCTTAAGGCTTCAAGATACCAATTAACGCACATGAAACTCTAAAAGCCAATCGAAACCTGTCGGAGCCAAAACACAAGCTAGACCCTCCAGAAGAGGCAAAGGCTCAACACATCTAGCAAAAGTTCCCCCTGGGCAAAAGCATACTCAAGATACCAAGAAAGGGTGAAAAGAGTAAAACATGCAAGATTTTCACAAAATGCACATTTTCTCCCTCTTGATCACATACCTCTCCCCCATGCTTTCTTCCCACAATGCACAACTCTCCCCCGTAAGTGTAGATGGAGGGAAATGCACATCTCTCTCCCCCTTGTTGACACATGAACCTCATCAAAGCTCAAAACTCAAGGACCGGTCACAAATGCCATGATATGCAAAATGAGTGCAACAAGCTTCATACATAGAGCTAAGACAATGAAAGGATGCTCTAAGTGATGTGATCCTGTGAAAATAGGAAAAGCTCTACGTGCCCAACTAAGACTCAGGTTGAGCTAAAGATCACTTTAGAAGCTATTTTAGAGAGCATTACATGTGTGAGCAAGGAATGAGTATCACCTCCTAGAGACAACTAGACATGGCAAACAATATAGGACCTATCTCAAAGCAATCTCATGTATAGCAAGTAAAACTATCCCTAGCAAAGTTCATACAACAAGCCAATGACCCAACTGAATGAATTTTTCAAATTTCAGAGTTTTGCAGCCAAATTTCAGTTTTAGGCACATTTAAGTTGTATGCGAGTGGTTGTAAGCAAAGTGATGCCACTGCTTACCAACCGGGCGAAGTCAAAGGACTTAACACACCGGTTTTCGTCATACACGACACCGCTCAAGTATCAACCCATATGGGAAGCAGTCTCGAACACACGGTGAAGTGCTCACAATGCAAACCCAACTCGATCTTTCCAATTCACAAAACAGAGAGCAATTTCATTTTAGATCAATTTTAAGCATGGTGCTCAATGGAAGTGAATGAAATAATGAAGAGCCATAGTTACAAGCTATATATAAGGCAGCCAAGAAGGATCTTCAAAAGCCTACACATGCTAGTGCCATTTCAGAGGTGACATAGGGAATTAAATTCAGTTTTAAAGCTTTTATAACTTAGCTCTATTGCATATCAAGAGATCAAAGAGAGTCTAAGTTAGGCAACACCATAGACACATAAAGCACCTCAAACAGAGCATAGATTCATTATATCGGCTATAGGTATGAAGCTTAAAATGAACTATGTTATAAATGCAAATGAGATGCAAAATGCAATGACACCTATTAACAACTAAAAAAACACCAATTAAAAGAAAGAGAAAGAAGAGGAAAATAAGAACAAAAAATAACTATGATACACAAAGCTTTCCTCCTCTAAAAAGGAAAGCAAACACCCAACTCACCCCGAAGATGAGAAAACGCAGCTTGATCGAGAGGTTTTGTGAGAATATCCGCAAGCTGGTTTTGGGTCTCGACATGCTGGAGGACAATGTCGCCCTTCTCATAGTGATCTCTCAAGAAGTGAAAGCGAACATCAATGTGCTTGGTCTTAGAGTGAAGCACGGGATTTTTGGCTACACTAATGGCACTCGTGCTATCGCAAAGCAAAGGCACTTTAGTAAGCTCAAGACCAAAATCCTTCAAAGTCGCAATCATCCAAAGCAACTGCGAACAACAGCTAGCCGCGGCAACGTACTCAGCTTCGCACGTCAACTGTGCCACGCTAGTCCAAATTTGGGAGTGAAGCGCAAGTACCTCATGATGCGTTTCACCGCCTGCTTGTGCGATGTCCGTGGGGACGCCTGAAAGCGAGCACACAGGCAGACGGCGAACTGAATGTCCGGTCGGGTCGCCGTCAAGTACAGAAGCGACCCGATCATGCTGCGGTACTCCGTCTGGTCCACCGCTTCTCCTTCCTCATCCGCATCCAAGGCAGTAGTAGTTGACATAGGCGTCGAGAGGGGCTTTGCCTCGCCCATGTCAAACTTCTTCAAGATATCCTTCGTGTACTTGCCTTGGTGCACAAACGTCCCTTCTCGGGTTTGCTTGATTTGCAACCCGAGAAAGAAAGTCAACTCTCCCATCGTGCTCATCTCAAATTCCCTGCTCATAAGATCTGCAAACTTGGCAACAAGAGCATGAGAAGAATCACCAAAGATGATATCATCCACGTAAATTTGGACAAGGAGAGTGTCTTTGCCTTGCTTGAGGAGAAACAACGTCTTATCTACCAATCCCATTTTAAAACCCTTAGCAAGCAATAAGGTTCGCAATCTATCATACCATGCTTTAGGGGCTTGTTTCAATCCATACAAAGCTTTGTGAAGTTTAAAAACATGGTTTGGAAACTTGGGATTTTCAAAACCGGGAGGTTGTCTAACATACACTTCCTCCTCTATGTAGCCGTTTAAGAAAGCACTTTTAACGTCCATTTGAAAAAGTTTAAAACCCTTAGAAGCCGCAAAAGCTAGAGGATTCTAATGGCTTCTAAACGAGCTACGGGAGCAAAGGTTTCCTCATAGTCTATTCCCTCCTTTTGACAAAAGCCTTGCGCTACCAACCTAGCCTTGTTACGCACTACCACCCTATCCTCATTTTGTTTGTTTTTGAAAACCCACTTGGTTCCTATAGGGTGGCAACTTGGTGGTGGTGGCACTAAGACCCAAACGCGGTTTCGCTCAAAGTTCTCTAACTCCTCATGCATGGCATTAACCCAATCCGGATCCATCAATGCGTGTCCAACATCTCGAGGCTCAAAAGACACGACAAAAGCCGAATGAGAAAAATGAGAGATATGATATGACCTGGAGAGTGTGGTACGCTCGTTGATGTCGCCGATCATAGTCTGAGGAGGGTGGCGATGCTGAATGTGTAGCGGTGCCTCACGTGAAGAAGTCGCCTCCCCTTTGACAGTAGCTGGAGCTCCCTCCGGTGCAACAGGCATAGACTGAGGAAGCTGCTCGAACGGTCCCCAAGTCGAAGAGGTGGAGGGGTTGGGGCCGTGAGCCGAAGTGGACGTCGCAGGGTCGACGGGGGCAGCCGGTGGAGTCGGCTCGGGATCACCCCAATCAGCATCGTCCTGCTCCTCCTCCACAAAGATGCTAGTGCACCTGCAAGCTCAAAAGTAGTGGAACGACAAGGCATGGTCTCATCGAAAGTAATCTCACAAGTCTCCATCACTCGGTTAGTTTCAAGGTTAAGAGCTCGATAAGCACAGGAGTGAGTAGAATAACCAAGAAAGATACCGTCAGAAGACCGTGATTCAAATTTGTCCAACTTACCGCCCTTTTTGAGGATGAAACACTTGCACCCAAACACCCGTAGGTGACTTACCTTGGGTGGTCTCCCAAATCGCAACTCATAAGATGTCTTCTTCTTGAAAGCCTGGAGAAAAATGCGATTGGAAACATAGCAAGCAGAATTAATCGCTTCGGCCCAATACAGCCTAGGAGTCCTATGCTCATCGAGCATCGTCCTGGCCATCTCAACAAGGGTCCGATTCTTGGGCTCAACAACACCATTCTGCTGGGGAGTGTAAGGAGAGGAAAACTAGTGATCGAGGCCCAAAGAAGAGCAAAGAGATGCAAATTGAGCATTCTTGAATTCTATGCCATTGTCACTGCGAATAGCTCTCATGGCATGCTTAGGTAGCTCATTTTGCAATCTCAAAATCATATCACGCACATGCATAAAAGCCTCATCCTTACTCTCCAAAAAGAACACCCAAGAGTACCTCGAGTAGTCATCAACGACTACAACCACATACCACTTCCCTCCTTCCGACCTAACCCGAGCTGGACCAACTGTGTCCATGTGTAAGAGCTCACCGGGTTGTGAGGTCATAATCTGAGGTACGGGAGGATGGGAAGCAGCAACCATCTTGACATGCCTGCAAGGATGGCAAACCAAATCTTTCTCGAACTTCAGCTTTGGCAATCCTTGGATAAGGTCCATTGAGCTAAGCCTTGCAAGCAAGTCAAAACTCAAATGTCCCAATCTCCTATGCCACTTCCAAAGCTCGGAAGAAGAACCGGCAAGAAGACAACGAGAAGGTCCGGAAGAGATAGAAAAATCCGCACGAAAAACCTTCCCGAAGGGTAAAATCCGGCAAACAAGATCACCATGAGAGTCCAAAATCCGAGACAAGTTTGGCTTAAAGCTCACTTCAAACCCATCTTCAAGGAGTTGCGAAACCGAGAGAAGATTAAAATGCAAATTCACAACCAAAGCAACATCCTTGAGGACAAAAGACGAATTGACTCGGATGGACCCCCGAGAGACAATCTTACCTTTACTCTTGTCCCCAAAAGTGATGTACTCGGTGTGGTGCACGGGGTCGAGGCTGGAGAACCACTTGGCACTTTCGGTCATATGGCGTGAGCATCCAGAATCCACAAGCCAAGTCTCCTCCAGTCCTCCTTCATACATTAATAAAAAGACATAGGGTGAGCAAACGGACCAACACTGGGGTTAGTAAACTGTGAAGGATACCAGTGTTGTCCCACTTGCCCAAAGAATGGGTTAGGAGAAAAACCAAACATCTCTTGTCCCATGGGAGGATAGCAATCACCACGATGAGGAAAACGTGGTCCACTAACGAAGGGAGGAGTAAAGCCACCGCCACGAGGCCCGTAGTCGTATGGATCACGACCGGTAACCCCGCCGGGCATGACCACCGCGTGGTCTCGCCTCCTGAGGCCTAGCACCTTGAGGCATTGTACCTCTAGGCCTAGAAGTGCGCCTCTGAACTTCCGGTTCATGCACCCCAACTCATGGGTGGTACATGTCCCGGTTGTTCAACTCAACCTGCCTCCGATCATCTCTCTTCCTCCTATAGCAAAACTCAGCCAAGTGCCCATCCCGCTAACAATACTCACAATGGTACCTCACCACACTCTTGGTAGGCACTCTCTTGTTGGGTTGGGTGGCTCTAGCTTTCATAGGAAGGGGATCACTAGAGATGTCTGGCAGTGTGTCAAGTGGGTTGCGAAGATGGTTCGGTTTGGCAATCCACACTTGCTTCTGTGGAGTGGTTTTCGGTGGCTCTTCAAACACACCATCTCTCACAGGAAACTCAGAGGGGTTGGTAGGCTTAGGTGGAGTTATCTTGGTAAGCTTGGGAGTTGTGATGGGTTTCTCACTCTCGCTCAAACCACTGCACTCACCGATCTTACCGAACAAGCTATCGTCCTTCCCACCTATAGCAAAGCCTACTCCCGTGCTGCCAGCCCTTTTGCATTGGCTAAGCATCATTCCCAACTGCGGCTCTCGGCAAGACACCCAGCTCAAGATGGACTGAAGGTATGTGTTTTCTTCCTAGGTACGCATCTTGTCGTGTCTGCACGACGCGATCTCAAGCTCCAAGGCCTCAAAGCGATCCGACTCTCTAGTGCTATCTGAGCTGACCTTCTCTAACACAACGATCCTAGCATCCTTTGGTGCCAGCTCAGAATGCAAGCCTAAGCAAGACTTGCACGCACCAAGTAAGCTAGGCCTAGCCTTCAGCTCACTGACCTCCTCAAGTAGAGTGCCATACTTGCCCTGGAGAGTGACAAGATCAGACATGTGAATGGCGCAAGCATCACACTCCACCTCCTCGAAAACCACCACTTGTGCCTTAGCAAACTCTAGCTCATGAAGCGTGCTAAGGTACTTCGCCTTGAAATCGTTCCTCTCACAAGCGGCACGCTTGAGCAAAGCATCCTGACTAAGCAAGGTATCGTTCAGAGACTCAAGCTCGAGAGAGAGGGATTCGATGGTGGGTGATACCTCGGGTGTGTCGGAGTCGTAGTCGTAGTCGGGGCCATCCTTGTGCTTCCCAGCCTTGCCTTCTTCAATCGCCATGGTGCAAAAGCCACCGTGCTTGGCGTCGGCGTAGAAGCAGAGGCCGTTGAGCTTGTCCTCAACCTTCCCCTTCGACTCATCGTCGCTCGAGGAAGAACCCCTGTCGGAGGAGGCATCGATGTCGCTGAGGGAGGTGAGGAAGGCTCGGTGCTTGGCCTTCACCTTGTCAATAACCTTCTTTGAGGATCTCCTGTTGTAGCCACCCTTGGCCTTGTGCTTGTCCTCGAAGCGGTGCTTGCGCTTGTCCTTGCGCTTGGTGAAGTCACCCGCAGCTTTCTTGGGGCAGTTTGCGATGAAGTGATCCTCATCACTGCAATGGTAGCACCCCTTAGCCGAGCCACCACGTCGTCGGTTCAAATGGTTGTTGTGAAACCGTGAGAACTTAGTGATGACCAAGGCCAGCTCATCATCTCCAAGCGCCTCCACTTGTTCCTCTGTCACAGACATCAAAGACAAAGTGAATGAAGAGTGTGAAGGGTTAGAGGAAGAAGAGGACACATGGCCGGGCCGGAAACCAACGCCATGGATGGGTTCGACGGGTTCTCAAGCTTGGCCCGGGTCTGGTGGTCAATCTCCGAAGACTTGAGCTTGCTGAACAGCTCATCCACGGTAAGGGCATCATAGCCCGGTGACTCCTGAATGGCAGCCACCTTCATCTCCCACACCTTCCGATCAAGAGCATGCAAAAGCTTGATAGCCATCTCATGATCATCATAAGGAAAGTTGGCTCGATTAGCACGCATCTTGTTGACGATAGATTGGAAGCGAGTGAACATCCCGTCAACAGATTCGCCGGCCAACTGAATGAAGTTCCCGTACTCCCTACGGTACGTGTCGAAGAGTTTGGACTTGATCTGAGGGTTGCCCTCATGATATCGCACAAGTGTTTGCCAGATCTCTCGTGCCGTAGTGAGACTCAAAACCCGCTCAAACTCAGGAAGAGACAAACTCAAGAAGAGGATGCTACAGGCTCTTGCGTTTGAAGCATGTTGCGTAACTTGGAGTTCAGTGATCCGAGCGCCAAGAACCACGTAGTCCTCATTCTCACAAATCTCCCAAATCTTTGAATCAAGCCCTTGAAGGTAAGCAGACATGCGCACCTTCCAATAGGCGAAATTCATTCCATCGAAGAACGGAGGTTTGCCAGCACCTCGCTCCATGTCGCCTTTGTGGATCAAGAACCGTGTAAGGTAGAATGATCCTTAACCGGCTCTGATACCAATTGAAGGACCGAGAACGGCGACCAGACGGGGGGTGAATGGGAGCCTCAAATTTCACTCGGAAATATTCGGGCCACACTTCCCAAAAACAGCCCCAGCAAGCAAGCTTACTCCACCAGCAAGATCACGACCCTAGAGAGGGTGGATACCTTTGGTGAAGACCAAGAGGTACAGCGGATCTTCCGGAAACCAGAAACTCAAACCGTGACACCGATAGTGAGACTCTCAACCCCTATGGAGAAGAGAAGAAAGCTCACCCAAAAACACTTATGAGAACTGGTCTCAAAGGTGCTTCATTAAGTTCCCTGCGTGATTACAAGACCAACGCAAGAAACGGAACTCAATTCGGAGTCCGGATGAGGGAGAAACGGCCAAAACAGCGACGAAGAAAAACCTGAAAAACCTTACTGGAAGGCCGACGGACGCTGGCGATGGACGGTCCGTTGGGCGATGGACGGTTCGTTGCCAGAGTCCGTTGCAGCGATGGACGTTGGGCGATGGACGGTCCATTGGGCGACGGACGGTCCGTTGGCAGAGTCCAATGCACCCAGAAAAATCAGCCCCTACTGGAAGGGCGATGGACGCTGGCAAAGGACGCTGGCAGAGGGCGAGGACGTTGGCGAGGGACGCTGACAGAGGGCGACGGACGCTGAGAAGAGGGATCTCATGAACTAGAGAGAGGGTAGAGAGGAGAGAGGTAGAGAGAGAGAGTTGGGGCAGAAATGATTAGGGTTCCAGAGATAGGATGAGGATACCCCTTCATCCTCTATTTATCACAGGCTTTGGCTATTTTCCAAAGACCCCCCTAGATGCAATGAGTGAACTACCTAGCCTAAGCATTGCAGTCCAAGCTCCGGTAAATATCTCCCTCGATTTGAATGGACGGCCCCGCTTCCTACCAGGAGTTGCCGTCGCCTCGACGCAACCTCCACGATTCCGCCACGTGCCATCCCCGCTTCCTCGGAAGCTCCGCCTAGGTTTTGAGGCCCAAATCCAGGAAACCCGCCACCGGTAGCTTTGGGCTCAACTACCGAACCCCGAGTTTTGGGGCCCAAACTCGAAAACCGACGCGAATGGTTTTGAGGCCCAAACCACTCGACGCGAGCCACCTTGTCTTCGCCCGATCGGACTCCGAGTCCCCTGAGCCTCCGCTCGACTCGCGCGTCCACCGTCTTGACTTGGTCGACTCGGTCTACCTCCATGTCTTCTCGCACTCTCCGTTGCCAAGTACTAGCCACCACAGCTAGTCCGCCGGCGCCCATGGTCCCTCAGTCCGAGCCCCGCTTCCGCCCTTCACCGCTCTCAGTCCATCGGCACGGCAAGCCTCTACTCGACCTTCTCCACGCCATTGACCACTGTCACTAGGCATAGTACCTGCACACCACAAGCCGATAGACAGGCACACATTTGCTTTCGCAAAGATTAGTAGTAAGCCACTCAAACTGAAACGCTCAAGTGTTGGGCAATCACTCATCACAAAACTTAACATACATGGGTACTTATCCACCATGTGTTCGCAGAAGCTTGGGACACAGAGTTCCTCAAAGTGGCCGATTACCGCATCACACCGATCCAAGCAGTCGGTCCTGAAGAAGAGTTTTAATGGATCGGTTCACTGATGATGGAAAACTGGGACAAGGTTTCACTTCCGTCGATGATTTGCTCGAGATAGAGATCGGTGATGGTAGTAAACATAGGCCTACTTTTATTAGTGCTAAGTTAGATTCCCAATGTAAACAACAGTTAACTGATTTATTAAAGGAATACAAAGATTGTTTTTCTTGGGATTATACAGAGATGCCTGGTTTAGACCGATCTATAGTCGAACATCGGTCGCCTATTAAGACTGGTTTCCAACCACATCGGCAACCTACGCGCCGATGCAATCCTACTATTCTACTCGACATTAAGGCTGAGATTACAAAATTAATTGAAGCTGGCTTTATTCGGCAATGCCGATATGCCGAATGGATTTCTAATGTAGTTCCTATGTATAAAAAGAATGGAAAACTTCGTGTTTGTATTGATTTCAGGAATCTCAACAAGGCCACGCCGATGGATGGTTATCCGATGCCCGTTGTCGATCTGCTGATTGATGTTGCTGCTGGACATCAAATCATTAGCTTCATAGATGGTAATGCTAGATATAATCAGATATTCATGGCTGAAGAAGACATATCTAAGACTGCTTTTAGATGTCCAGGTCATGTCGGTTTATTTGAATGGGTTGTCATGACTTTTGGCTTGAAGAATGCCGGTGCTACTTATCAAAGAGCAATGAATTTTATCTTTCATAAGTACATCGGCACGATAGTTGAAATCTATATTGAGAAGCATCTTGCCGATTTGTGAAAAATCCTGGAATGCACAAGGGAGCATGGGCTGAAGATGAATCCTAACAAATGTGCATTTGGTGTATTGGCAGGTCAGTTTCTGGGTTTCATGGTGCATCAAAGAGGCATTGAGATCGGCAAAAAATCTATTGATGCAATTAACAAAATGGTTGCTCCTACGAACAAGACTGAGCTGCAATCCTTGATCGGCAAGATTAATTTCATTAGAAGGTTTATATCTAACTTATCTGATAAAATTAAATCTTTTAGTTCATTGTTAAAGTTGAAAGCCGATCAAGAGTTTACATGGAAAGAAGAACAGTAGTTAGCCTTGGAGGAGATCAAAAAATATTTGGTAAACCCTCCAGTCTTGGTTCCACCTCAACACGGGAAGCCTTTCAGGTTGTATTTGTCTACTGATGACGGTGTTATCAGATCAGCCTTAATTCAAGAATTTGAAGGGAAGGAACGTGTGATATACTATTTGAGCAGAAGACTGGTGGATGTTGAGACAAGGTATTCGGCTATAGAAAGATTATGCTTATGTTTATATTTCTCTTGCATAAAATTGAGGCATTATTTATTGTCGGCTGAATGCACTATTATCTGCAAAGATGATGTGGTTAAGTACATGCTGTCGATGCCGATATTAAGTGGGAGAATCGGTAAATGGATTCTGGCACTTTCAGAGTTTGATCTAAAGTGTGAATCGGCTAAGGCTGTTAAGGGTCAGGTGATGGCTGATTTTGTTGCTCAGCATTGTAATATGGTAAACTCTGTAGAGATTGCTCCTTGGACTTTGTTCTTTGATGGATCTACATGCAAAGGAGGAGCAGGCATCGGTGTTCTCTTAATTTCACCCCGAGGACGGAAGTATGAGGTTTCGTTGCCGATTGTTGCTACATCAACGAACAATCAGGCTGAATATCATGCTTTGATAAAAGGGTTGGAATTACTCAAAGAAGTGTGTGCCGATGATGTTGAAATTTTTGGCGACTCTATGTTGGTGATCAATCAATTGATTGGGGTATATGAGTGCCGAAGTGAAGTATTGATTGCATACCATGAGAAGTGTTTACAATTATTGAAAGGATTCAAAGAGTATCGCCTTGAGCATGTTCCTAGATTGCATAATGAAGAGGCCAATCGGTTAGCACAGAATGCTTCAGGGTATCAGCCGATTCAAGAAGTCATGATATCGGTAATGGTTGCCGATGGCTGGAAAAAGGAAATCGCCGATTACTTAAGAGATCCATCTAAGAAGGTTGAAAGACGTCTAAGGTTCCAAGCCACCAAGTATGTGCTCCTTGACAATGAATTGTATTATCGGACGATTGATGGAGTTTTGCTCAGATGCCTTAGTGAAGAGGAATCAAAGGAGTTGATGGGCGAAATCCATGAATGTGTGTGTGGAGCACATCAATCGGCGTTCAAGATGAAGTGGATGATTAGGCGGAATGGGTATTATTGGCCGACAATTCTTGAAGACTGCTTCAATTATTTCAAGGGGTGCCAAGATTGTCAGAAGTTTGGTAATGTCCAGAAGGCGCCTGCATCGGCAATGAATCCTATAATCAAGCCTTGGCCATTTAGAGGATGGGCTATTGATCTCATCGGTCAGATTTATCCACCGTCGAGTAAAGGGCATAAGTTTATACTCGTTGCTACCGATTACTTCACGAAGTGGGTTGAAGCAATTCCTTTGAAGAAGGTAACATCGGCAAGCATGGTAGATTTTGTAAAAGAGCACATTGTTTACCGATTTAGTATTCCTCAAACTATTACTACCGATCAAGGAACCATGTTCACATCGGGAGAGTTTGATGAATTTGCTGCTAGTATGGGGTTCAAGGTATTAAACTCTTCTCCTTATTATGCTCAAGCTAATGGTCAGGCTGAAGCAACTAATAAAGGAGTTATTAAACTTATCAAACGCAAAATTGAAGAGAACCCTAGAAGGTGGCATGTAGTGTTAAATGAAGCCCTATGGTCGTATCGGATGGCTTGTCATGGTGCAACCAAAGTTTCGCTGTATCAGTTAGTCTATGGACACGATGTTGTCCTGCTTTGGGAAATTAAAACTGGTTCTAGGCGATTGTTTTCTCAGGATCAATTGACAGCCGATGAGTATGGTACTCTTATGAAGGATGAGTTGGAAGACTTAGCAAGTCATCGGTTGAGGGCTGTAATCAGCATTGAAGAAAACAAGAAAAGAGTTGCCAGATGGTATGACAAGAAAGTAAAGGTAAAGGAATTTGCCGATGGTGATCTAGTGTGGAAATTGATTTTACCGATTGGGACTAAGGATTCTAAGTTTGGAAAGTGGTCTCCTAATTGGGAGGGTCCATTTCGGATAAATCAATGTGTTCCTGGCAATGCCTATATTTTGGAAACTCTCGAAGGAGTTGCATTCTCTAGGGCGATCAACGGTAAATACTTGAAAAAATATTACCCTAGTATTTGGGTAGATGCATAAAATGCTCAGTTAAGTGCCGATGGAAAGGAAAGTTATATAAGCATCGGTAAAAGTTGTATTGACATTATATTACAGAGAAAAATCAAGTATCAATGTTACATTTGCCGATACGATGAATTGTAATAAATTACAACAAGGATTGGATGGCTGATATCGCACGTAGGTGAATTTGCTCTATTTCCTCCATCTCCTTGGCATCGGCGTCGGCAGACCCTTCGACTGGCTTGATCTTCTTCTTCAACAAGATGGCTTGTCGTACGTTTTTGTCTCTTTCTTGTCGCAGAGCCTTGATGGTATCGGGCAGTTGAGCTTTCTTTTGATTGGCTGTGTTCAGGGCTCCTTCAACCCTTTTCAATTCAGTCAGCAGTTCTTCTTTCCTTGCCGATAACTGAGTGATTTCTTGCTCAAGATTGGTGCCAGAGACTTCTGCTTGGTCGATGCTCTTGTGCTTCTCGTCGGCAATTTGTTTGAACTTGAGCATCTCTTCCTCAGTCTTGGATCGAGCAGTCCTATCGGCTATGCGACGGGAAAGTCTTTGATACTGGAGTTGCTTGCTTTCAAGGAATGCCGCTTGGAAGAGTATTTCCTCTGTATTGGCAGATAAGTGGCCTTGGATGTCCTTGAAGGCTATCTTTGCTGCGGTGGAGTCCTGAACAAGATTGGGCGTATCTTGTTGCAATAGAGATAGTATACCCGAGTTCTTCAAGCTTCGACGGGCTGCATCACCTTGATCTCCGTCAAACCCTTGCAAGTTCCATGTGGGAGTAATCTGAGCTTTGACATCCGGGCGCATCGCTGTTGTCTCATTCAGCTCTGCTCTAGTTATCCTGATCAAGTCTGAGTCTTGACATCCGGGCGTATCGCCGTTGTCTTGATTGGATCTTGTTCTAGTTATCGTCCTTGTCGATTAACTGGTCAAATCGAATGGCACACCCTCGGAAATCGAATTCGGGTAATAGCCCGAGGTGTTCGCAGATCCTGACGCTTTTTGTGTCAACAGGGTCGTTCTTGTGCTATTGGTCAGGCTCAAAGGCTTAGTGCGGCACAGCCCGATGGAACGCGAGACTCTGTTGTGCCATGCCTAGCCCGGGCTTGGGTCGTGCTGGGCCGGACGACTTGAATGCTCAGCTTTAGTGGATGATGAGCTAAAAACCACTAGATCAGCTTATTGTAAGCAAATTATGATGGTAAGGCGGCGCAAGGACCTGTCTTGGTCGTGTGGGCGATTAAACACAACACCGAAAGGGCTCGAAAAGCCGAGATGGCAAAACTTGAACTTGAACATTGTTGTGGCCCTATAACCTCAGCCCTGCCATCACGTGGTCCTAATCTTCCAGTTATGGTGCGTAGACATGTTATGGGCGAGCCAACACCTAGCAGCCACTAGGTGAGCGGACTGCTAGGTAACTTTGTTTTACAATCCAAAAAAATTACGTATAAATACTGTAAGAATTCTTGGGGCCATAACCCGTAGATCTGCCCCTGGTCATCGACCGACCCACCTATATAAATTCTACAATTAAATAAAGAGCATATTGACGCTAATTACATCAGTAATTCAATACACCCATAAAAACACAATTCAAACATTAGTCTGGTTGAATTTAGTCGACCGTTGGGAAAATGGTTGAATGTATACCCGGCTCCATGTTAAATTGAGCTAGGAACAACTCCTAACATGGTGGTACAACTTGCCAACAATCATCTATCTATGCCTAACTCCATGTACTACAATATGAAAGTGGGAAGATGACTTTTCTTTGAGAACTGTTCCATTTCTCAATTTCTAAATGATATATGTTAGACAATGCCACATGTCCCACCTGTAAAAGAAACATTTTGATGTAACCTTTATGTTTTCTCTAGAAGTGTGATGACCATGTTTACTTTTATCAATAACCTTTACTCGAGGACAAGCTAAGACTTAAGTGTGGGTGTCTTGTTGACAGTGGATATGCCCTAAATTATATGCTCAAAATACCGTCAACATGATTCAAAATCAATGGAAAATCCACATAACAACATACTTTATTAATAATTGGTCACACATGTACAACTATTTTTTTTGCAGGAAATGGAGTTTTGAGCTAAAACAGGACCAAGAAGGCCCCATAAGGGGGCCAGCCGACCCCCCCTATGGGCCCTCCAAGCCCTGCCAAGCTGGTACAATCCAAGAGAACCTCCCAGTGTCAATTTTAACCTTTAGACCAACTTTGTGATTTCTCTGAATGGCTCAAGATGAAGTCACATGGATCAATGATGTGGAACAAAGGATCTAGCAGGAGAAAGGGCATCTACACTCTCTATGACATGTGGGGACACCTTCTAGAAGAAGGTGGCTGGCCCCCATGCCATAGGGTGGTCGGCTGACCACCCTAGGAGGCTTCAAGGTGCCACCAGCTCCCATCAATGTTTGCATGCCTCCATGCTTCATAATGAACATGTGCACTATCACATCTATCCATTCTATGACGGTTTGATCCAAGGGAGGAGGATGGAGGTCTCTTGGATCGCTGACATGGCGCTAGAGTAGCCTTACTCCACCTCCACCGATAAATACCCCCTAGTCATGATAGAGTAGAGTAAATCACTATTTACTAGCTTAGCGAAGGTCTACAGTAGTGTTATGCTAGCAAGGAGAGAGTGAGGGAAGTCTTCTAGAGATAGCCCAATCTTCTCAAAGGTGTACCTTGGTGGTTGCTATCTTCTTGTGAGTAATACATCTGAGATCTTTTATAGCATTTAATATTCTAGTTCTATTATAGTAGTTATATACTCATTTTACCTGTATATTTCTCTACTCTTGTGTGTGGGTGCTCTAGTTCTTACTAGTAGATTAGAGTAGTAAGAGTGGCATAGATGTGGTGTCTAGGCTATATCTTGCCAATATAGACTGCTTATCACACAAATTGTTTGTGGATGCTAGCCGGTGGCGACAGCCTTGTATGTCTAGACTTAGAATTCCACCATGTGTGGTAGATAAATTCTTAAAAGGTAAGGCCACCTAATAGAATAGGGTGATTACAGAAGGTTTTCACTCCCTTTTGTCCACCTATTGCCTCCTATAAGCGAGGGGGTGACTAACCCCTTTATTCCTACCAGACCTTAACCAGATATCATAGCTATATAGATCCTCTCTACCCTTTTTATCATAAGCTCTCCTATATTATCATAGGACGACCTTGAGTCTTAGTTAGTACACTTCTTGTTTCCTGTGGAAAATACGATAACTGGAATACTCCTGGTGAAGTGCAACAGCGATGTATTATGTGTGCCTGCAAAATTATCCAATAGACATAATATTTTGTGCGCTTGTAGAAGACTAAAAAATACCAACAAGCTTTGCTGGCGCCATTGCCAGGGAACGATAGCTGTTCTAACTAGGATCAAGTCATCTGAGTTATCCTTGTTTGATCAAAACCTTTTCTTTCTAAATAGACCATGGATCAAACTTCTATCTATTAATACGATGCTCCAATGGGCACTAGCTTGGAGCAACCTAAATCATCTCAAGCCTTTGTGGCTATTCGTTATGAGCTTCACCCAAGTCTCATAGCGATGATCCAGGAGAAACCTTTCTCTAGGAAGGAAGATGAAAATTCATATACACATCTACATGACTTTGAACAATTATGCTTTTGCATACATATTCAAGGCATGAGACGAGATCCCCTTAAGTGGAAGCTATATCCGTTCTCTTTAACGGGGATAGCCAAATCATGGTATTCTCGCTATGTAGAAAGTGTGAAAGAAGAATAGGAAAACTTCAATCCAAATTCTGCTTATTCTTCTTCCCATTCTCTGTGTTGGTCATCTTCGAGTACAGATCCTAACCTTTAAACAAAAGGAGAAGGAGTCTCTAGGTGTGGCATGGGCCCGTCTTACAGACTTAGCATCATATGGCCCTGACTTACCTATAATTGATCCAATGTTGATACAACATTTCTATATCGGTCTTAGAAAGGATTCCACATAGTTCCTTGATCTATCCTCTGTAGGAGCATTCTTGAATCTTCCCATTAGTGAAGGGAAAAGCGTTCTTATGAGGATTCTTGAGAACACTCCTACACTAATGTCTATGATGAATCCCCTAAAGAATAAGAGAACCTCATCCCTCAACTAAGAGAGAGTACTTCGATAGCTAAGACCTTGCCATCTACATCCCTAAATACTACCATCGAGCCTGAACCACCAATCCTAAACACTCCAAAGGAAGAAGAAATTCAACCTTTGTAATCTCCTTCTAAAATCAAGGAGGATTTGTTTTTAGAGCTTGGAAATGCCTCGAATTATCTTGTGCAAACGAAGTCTTGTACTGCAAAAGCTCCAATTGAGCAATGATTGGCTTAATGAGACCGAAACCTCATCCAAAGTAATTCAGATCTTTTTGCTCTCTACTACTATTCCTTGCTCCTTTAATCAAACAGTTTTAAGCCCCTTTATAATCTTGCAGTAGGAGTAAGCATTATTTCTAAATCCTTAGCAAATGCCCTGCTAGAAGGAGAACATCTAACCCTAACCAATAATTTCCTTAAACTGCCTTCTGGGCATTTGGTAGAGAGTTATGGAATTGCACAATATGTTCTTACCATACTTAACAAGATCAAAGTCCATTTGAACTTCTTTATCTTTGATATAGAACAATTTGGCTTGTTAATTGGGCACCCACGGATAAAACTCTTTGATAGATTTTATGAGGGTAGCCTCAAAGGTCATCTCGGGAAAAACTCTATGTATCCATTCTGTTAACCAATACCACTAATTCTAAAACGGAACCTAGTCCCAAGCCTAATCCTATGGGGGAAGTGATGACTACATATTTTATAGAACCTTCTTATTCTAATCTAGAAGAAGATGTAGAAGATTTCAACCAAGAAGAATCTAAACTAGAAGAATTTATAAGCTTAGAGAAACATGAACTTCCATCTACACCTCCCATTGAACTCAAACCCCTTCCTTATGGTTTAAAATAGGCTTTCCTTAATGGTGATCATGAAGCCCTCATGATCATTAGTAATAAGTTTCAAATAAGTTTAAAATATTTTATAGCCATATCTCAAGTTTTGCAAAATAGAAATAAAAAGATTATGTCAAAAAGAGGGTTATAGTTTCACCATATTTTCCAGACATTTACATTGTTTTGATCTAAGGGTATGACAATTGTCTCTAGAGGATCCAAGATTTGACTTGGCAATACATGCAAGGTAAGTATGTTTCATTTATGATATTCATATTCAAGCTTGATGTAAGCTTTAGGCATAGAATGATTAAGGAAAATATTTCTCAATAGTGCTTTGGTGAGGAACCAATTACAAATTCAAGTGAACTAAGAACCTAGTTCAAAAACATAAGCTATCTTTGTTTTCAAAATTATTTAAAAATACCCAAGTTCTAAACAAAAGTTGTATAGAAAGATTTGATTCCAACTATTCTATTGTCCAATGATTTAAGATAATTTGGTAGACACTTCAAAGTTCATGAGTTTATGGTGGATATAGATCTTAAATTCAAGATGAACCCACTTAGTCTTCAGAACTTTATTCAAGGACTTCTTGGTCCTTAACTCCTATTTATTACCATCAATTTATCAATAAAATGCATAAATAATATGCTAAACCTTAGAGATAGGTGTTTAATCTCACTATTTCCATAAATTTTGGCATTTACTTGTTTTAAGGACATCATGAAAATAATCAAAAGTACGCCATCCATGAAGCATATTTGAGCAAAACAAGAGAAATGCTATAAGAATTTGTATTCTTGGAGCAAAACCCATCACATGGAGGCCTAGGCCCATCCAACAACCGACCAAGCAAAGTCAGTACAGGGAGGGACCACCTAAGGTACGGGCGCACCTTGGGTGGGGCCGCACTAGGCTTGCTGCCTCTACAGACCACCTTTCTCTAGTCAGTTGTATGGCGGTTCTTGAGGTCGGTTCCATAGGTATCACCAGGAATGTCCTCCTATTCATCAACCTTGGGGGTATCTAAACAAGAGAGAAGCTCTATCAAATCCATTCAATCCTAGATTCAATATACAACAGAAGAAGAAGCATAGCCTCATTCATATCTTTGGCTTCTAGCTATTAAAATATAAAGTTTGAGAGAGAAGGGCCCTGAGAAGTACCAAAGTTGTCGGCTACCTCCTCTAGCTTAGCAGAAGGATCGTTGAGCCCTTGGACTCCCTTATGCTTGTAACTCTACATTCATCTTGCTAATTGGAGTAAGAAGTTTGTGTTATATTTTGGTATTAAGTTATTAATCAAGTTATCTTTTTTTATTGTTTACTTGTGCGATCGTTGATCATTCTAGTGATGGTTATTCTAGTAAGCGGACTCCTGATAAAGCCGGCAGTTTCTGGCCACTACTAGAATAGTAACCCATAAGATAGACATGGTGTTTAAGATAGAAGTTACCTTTGTTTCATAGCTAAGGGGTAGACAACATATGGTGAAAGCCCTATTCATCCTTTGAATTCTCCCATGTTCATGTTCGACATAGAGGTATAGGCCGGTATCACTTGGCAGACCAAGTGCGCTCTGGTACCCGAAGTAAGTCTATAGTGTTGAAGCTATCTCTACTTAGGAATATGATCCTTAAGTAGCCTGCTATCTAGTTATCTTTCTTCTTTTTGTTAGGAGAACTAGCGGAAGAGGATCATTAGGTTTCGTTCCCTGAGAAATTTGATACCCTTAATATCACCGGTTCAAGTGCTACAACAATATATCCGTACGCTTGTGGTTTTATTATACGTGAAGAAATACCAACAACAGTGACATGTACTATTTGTACTTGTATATGTAAAAGAAAGGTGTGTGCAATATCCGTACTGGTATTTTTTAAGCTACACTGGTCTGTTTTCATAAACAATATAAGACTTAAAAATTAATATATGATTTGTATATTTTTTTTGTAAGGTGTATTAAATTATCAATTTGATGCAAAACAATTAAGAGAGCCTTATTGTTTATTGTACTGTGGTTAGTCATTTGTAGAAAAGGCGGGTTCTTACATGCTGGGCCGGTGTGGGAGGACACTACGTGTGAGGACAAGGATGACGCAGGTGTGTACGGCGGACGTGCGGTTGCGATGATAGTCAAGGGTATCAACGACAAGGAGCCATCGCTGTAGCTTTATTTTAAAAAATATCCAAGTCCTCCATTTTTGCTGCCAACTTTGACTGCCAACAAGCAAAATTGGCAATGATAGATGAGATATAATTCATAAGGTGGCTAAGTTAAAATGTTTTGAAGACATGAAGCTATGTCTTTTTTTGCAAAATAAAGGCTTTTTACCATTGTCTTCAACCTTCAACTCCTCCTAACCTTGATTCCATGGCTAAAATTTTAAGGGCGGCTCAAGAGTTCTCCATGGCCGCGGCCGTGGTAGGGAGGCGGTAGATCCTTCCTGGAGATATAATTTGAGCCTAAGCTTCAGCTGATTTTATGATAGAAGTGAGTGTGTAGGTCTAAAAGTTATTCTCTTTCATTCTTTAGCTAATATAATTAAACTCTACAAATCATAATAGAGAATCACATTAGTCTCTTAGTTTATTTTAGAGAATCACTTCAAAAAGTATTATTACTTCAAGAATTACTTTTATGTAAAAAAAAATGTTTGACACAGGTGTTGCTGAATTCAGCATAGAATTAGCTCTGGAATCTTTGCCATATCGTCGAGCAATATAGGTATTATGGCGGAGTTAGGTAAAATAGCTTCGTTAATTGCTATTATTGATGTTGTTCATTAGGGTCCCAAAAAAATATAACGGGTAATAGATTTAGTCAACATCATGCTCATAAAAAATCTGACTAGCTCGATACTTTGTGTGGACCGTCCCGAAGCATGGGACCCACTTGACAACCTTCGACTCTGAATCTATACAATCCCGATTGATGAGGGATGATAGTCGACTTATCTTACACACAACTGAGTGAGTATGCCATTGTTGTCACAGTCCAATCACCGAATTAGACGAACACACCCAAATAACTTCCATGGCTCATCGGCAGCAGCTTCTGTTCTTCTGCTTGGCCGTCTCACTGTATCATGCCAATTCTCTCTCCTTTAGCTACAACTTCTTCAACCCCGATGACTTCAGGCCGGAGGACGACGCACGAGTACTCGATGGCAGGATCGAGCTTCTCGGCGACGAGTTCGCCGCGCGTGCCAGGAGGCGGGCGTGGCACAAGCAGCCCGTGCAGCTCTGGGACGGCACCACCGGCGAGTCTGCCAGCTTCACAGCGAATTTCAGCTTCAGCATCCAGTCAGTGCCAGGCAAGAGCGCCGGGCACGGCATGACGTTCTTCCTCGCACCGTACATGCCGGACCTGCCGCAGGAGTCCTACGACGGCTGCCTCGGCCTCTTCGATGAGAGCCAGGTGCCTAACTACTCCAGGTTCAATGCGTCCGGCGACTCAAGGTTCGTCGCCGTGGAGTTCGACATCCACGAGGGACATTTGGGACCCGAGCAGCCAGCACATCGGCATCGACATGAACAACATGGACTCCCGCGGCGACTACACGGTGTTGCCGGACGGCAGCCTCGTCGACGCCGGCGTGGTGTTCGCGGCAGTCGTCTACGACAACCGCACGCGCGGTCTAGACGTCAGCCTGATGGTCGGAAGTGCCACTTACACGTCCGTAGCCACCGTGGACATGAAAAGTTTGCTGCCTGAGAAAGTGGCAGTTGGCTTCTCGGCGGCGACAGGGGACAAGTACGCTGCAAACCACACGGTGCTCTCGTTCTCGTTCCTCTCGACGTTAGCAACCAAGAACAGCACCTCCATCCCTTCTCTGACCTCGTCCACCAAGAAGACCACCCTGAAGCTCCACGCTGGGGCGGCCGCCGCTGCGTTGCTAGTTCTCCTGCTCGTCGTAACCGTGGCAGTGTTACTAGTTCGGCGGTCAAGGAGAAGGGCCAAGCAACCATATGACGAAGAGAAGCTAACCACGGACGGCGACGACTCCCTCGACGTCGTCGATGACAGCGACTTCGAGTCGAGCACGGGGCCCCGACCTATCCCGTACGCCCAACTCGCGGCGGCGACGAAGGACTTCGCGGCGGAGGGGAAACTGGGGCAGGGCGGGTCGGGGTCGGTGTACAGCGGCCACCTGAAGGAGTCCGGCCTCGATGTCGCCATCAAGGTGTTCTCTCGGGGGGCGTCCATGGAGGGAAGGAAGGAGTACCGGTCTGAGGTCACCGTCATCAGCCGGTTGTGGCACCGGAACCTGGTTCAGCTCATCGGCTGGTGCCATGGCCGGAGGCGGCTCCTACTGGTCTACGAATTGGTCAGCAATGGCAGCCTCGATGGCCACCTCTACAGCACACAGGTGACACTGACATGGCCGACGAGGTATGTGCATGTTAGCCATCTTTATGGTCGCATTCCTACACTTGTCTAGTAGTTTTCTCACTCCCAACAGGCGACTACAAGTCTTAAACTTGGCTGACGCAGTCCGTGCATGTAGCGCGATTAGGGATGACAACAGGGGATTCAGATCAGGTGAAGTATCAGGGCACCTAAACCCCAAATCCAAATTCAAAACTCAAAACCGTCCTAAACACCGATTCATGTGATAATCCATTATAATATCAAACCCGTGGATACCCAAAACCCGATTGGATATCTGAAACCCGCTTTGTATGGCAACATTATAGTAATATGGACTTTCTATAAACATATGCACGATATATATATATATATATATATATATATATATATATATATATATATATATATTTTACATGTATAAATAAGAGAAAACAAATAGTAAATAATTCCATGAATCAACTTAGAATAAATTTAATAGTCTAAGTAAACAATTTTTTTATATAAAATATGAGTTTTATTTTCAAATGATTTATTTCGAGTGTCTATTGAATATCCACGGTGAAAAATAAAATTTGAAACCGAACCTGATAGGTTTTGAAGCCCTGAACCCGAAAACCGTGGGTGATAAATCAAAACAAAGCTCGATCCTGCTAGATCTGAAACCCACGGATATTCGACTCGAAACCGCACCATTACCATCCCTAAGCGCGAGCCACTAGTAGCATGCTTATTTTGTCAGCACCTTTATTTTTATCCTAATTAGAATAAACCAAGAAAAATGGCAAACGAAGTCTCCCGCGGTCCACTAGAGCATGTCCCTTTATACAAGGCATAAAAAATCATCAAAATGCCTTCAAAAACTTTTTTAGGCATACTTAAAATGCCTCCTATAAACTAGACTTAAAAGGTCTTTTGAGACATTTTTTGAGAATTCCTTCTAATATCAAGCCTTTTGAGGCATTTTTTAAGAATGCCTTCTAATATCAAGTCTTTTGAGGCATTTTTTGAGAATGCCTTCTAATATCAGTATATACAAAGGCATTTTCTAGATGCCTATAATAGTTTTTAAAGGCATTCTCTATAAGCCTTCAAACATTAGTGGAGGCATTATAATGCCTCCAAAAACAAGGTAAACCCAAATCATTCGAGAATGAACCAATATAAGCATCCATTAATAATATATATCCATCCAAATATTATAATCTTCCATACAGACATAAGTTTCTATCTATCTCCAAATTACTTGCAGATGACCATCATATCACTACTACAGAATCGGCAATCACTGCCGGCCCATCACTGCCGGTTTTGTTTGGGCCGGCAGTGATGCCCCTTCACTGTCGGTTCTTCCTCTGACAGGCCCCCAATTATTGGGGGCAGAGGCTGAACCGGCAGTGAAACACAACATCACTGCCGGTTGGTGGCTTGAACCGGCAGCAGTGATGTGGTGTTTCACTGCCGGTTCGTGGCTCCAACCGGCAGTGAAGTTGTGTACACTATAAAGCTTCGATCTCCTCTCCCTCCTCTGCTCCAACGGTGCAGAACAGTGCGTGAGGAGCTCCATCTCTCCATTGTTGCGGCTGGTGGATTTCTTGATCTCCATTGTTGGCTCCTCTTCACTCTTGGATCCTCATATCTTCTTGCTCTTGGTTAGTAACAAGCATAATTCTTTAGCATTGTTGGTTTACATTGTGTCAATTTGTGTTAGAGCTATGCTAGTTTTCATGATCAAGAACAGGGATGTTGCAATTTGTGTCAATTTTTTGTGGCTTTTAGATCCAAAATTATTTAGAAAAATTGTAGCACTTTGTTTTTATTGGGTAATTATTGTATAATCATTGAGTAGCTAGGTTCGAAAGATTCGTCTCGAAAATTATGGATAAAAATTGTAATTAGTTATATTTATTATTTACATTTAATACTCAATACATGCATGAAAGATATGATGGGATGTGGAATGGATTCGGTATTTATTACTTAGATTTAATACTCCATGCATGTATTTAATACTTACATTTAATACTCCATGCTTCCATTGTTATCTATTTGTTCTCTTTATTTTTATAGCGCGACCAAATACAAATTATATCGAAGAATATTGTTCAAAAATGCTTCTATTAATATGTTCCTATGTTTCCTCTGCTCTGCTCTGCCCATCTTATTTTATCAGTGCAAACATGGATCGAGGGTGGATGTACGATCTGTCACATACAGACCCACGGTACTTGACGGGCATCGACGATTTCATCAAGCGAGCTAGAGTCAATGCTGGGGACTCACATCTTGTATTCTGTTCATGCAAAGACTGCAAGAATACGAGAAAATGGGGCGACGTGGAGCATATACGTTTGCACTTGATCACAAGGGGGTTCATGAGAAACTACACGATTTGGACTTTGCAAGGGGAGGTTGGTCAAAATGTTAATGATGATGTGCTCATGCCTAGTGTAGCATTATTGCCTGTTCATGATTACACAGAAGATGTGCCTACCAATGATGATGTGTTTGTGAATACATTAGCTGACAACACTGAGGAAAATGATGGTATTTCACAACTTCTACATGATGTGCATGGGGGATTCCTTAGTGCTTCACAGTTGAAAAAATTGGAGATGATGAGAAAGGATGCGAAAACACCATTGTTTCCGGGCCGCCCAATAAGTAAACTGGAAGCCAACATCATGCTATTGGAGTTCAAATCAACGAATGGGTTGAGTGATAAAGGCTTCGATAACTTGTTAGTTATACTACATAAACTGTTCCCGGAGGCCGAGTTAGCAGAAAAGACTTACCTTGCGAAGCAAATGATTTGCCCAATTGGCCACGAGGTTGAGAAAATCCACGCGTGTTCCAACGACTGCATATTGTACCGTGGAGAGAAATACAAAGACTTGGATGTGTGTCCCAAGTGTAAAACTCCCCGATACAAGCAAGGGCCATCAAATGATGGAAGCAAGACCAGAGGAGGGCCAGTAAAGTCCGTGTGGTATTTTTCTATAGCTCCACGAGTGCATAGGTTGTTTGCAAATGAGAAGTCAGCCAAGCTGTTGCGTTGGCACGGCGAAGAGCGAAAGAAAGATTCAACGATGAGACACCCCGCCGATGGGTCGGACTGGAGGACTATCAACACTATGTTCTATAAGAACATCGGTGGAGAGGTAAGACATCTGTGGTTTGCTTTGAGCACGGATGGGATGAACCCGTTTGACCAGGTGAGAACCAATCATAGCACTTGGCCAGTGACGCTATGTATATACAACCTTCCACCCTGGCTTTCTATGAAACGGTCATACGTCCAGATGCCATTACTAATCCAAGGACCAAAACAACCTGGTAATGATATTGATCTGCTTCTACAACCAGTGATCGATGAACTACTACAGATGTGGGAGACGAGTGTGAAGGATGTTTGGGATGAGTACAAGAAAGAACATGTCACAGTAAAGGTTGTACTTATCGCTACAATCATCGACCTACCAGGGCGAGGTTCCTTGTCTGGAGAGAAGACAAAAGGATACACTAGGTGTGTCGAGTGCTTGGACGAGACTGATGCTACACATCTACCAGAAAACAGGAAGATGGTCTACATGGGACACCGTAGGTTCCTACGTCGTGATCACCCTTACCGTAGGAATACAAAAGATTTTAATGGGACTGCTGAGAAACGTGGACCTCTAAAGTATCGAGACAGGAAACATATGCTTCAACAATTAAGCAAACTCACAAATGTTGTCCTTGGGAAGGGGGACGGGGCAGTAGCAGCGCCAACTGATAGTATCTGGAAGAAAAAATCAATCTTCTGGAAACTACCTTATTGGCCACTTTTGAGTGTACGTCACTGTCTTGATCCAATGCACATAACTAAAAACGTGTGCGGTAACACACTTAACACGTTGATGAACACCGGGGGAACAAGCAAGGATTCTCTCGCGACACGCTTGGACATGCAACACCTGGGCCTCAGGAAGGAGTTACACCCAGTAACTCTTGAGAATGGCCACTTGAAACTTCCGGTGGCATCATGGACACTAAAAAAGGAGGAAAAAGAAATGCTTATTTCTTTCTTCAATGATCTCAAAGTACCGAGTGGCTACTGTGGGAACCCGAAAAGGCTAGTTAACATGAGAGAACTTAAGTTTAACTATGGTTCTATGAAGGCCCATGACTGTCATGTCATAATGACTCAGCTACTCCCAGTTGCCCTGCGAGGTATCCTCCCTGACAAGGTCCGTGCTCCAATCATAAAGTTGTGTTCGTTCTTCAACGCGATCTCTGAAAAGGTCATTGAAGTGGGCAGGTTAGACCACCTGAAGCAGGAGATAGCCGAGATTATATGCAGGTTTGAGATGCATTTCCCACCGACTTACTTCGACATTTCAGTGCATCTACTTGTTCATCTTGTGGATCAAATAAAATCCCTTGGCCCAATGTACCTACACCAGATGTTTCCTTTCGAGAGGCTGATGAAAGTTTTCAGGCGGTATGTTAGGAATAAATTCAGACCAGAAGGGAGCATGGTAGATGGATGGTCAATAGAGGAGGCTATTGAGTTCTCCACATATTATCTGGACATCAAGCGGGTTGGAGTTCTAGTATCTCATCACGATGGAAGACTAGGGGGCAAAGGAACAATAGGTGAGAAAGCTATCAAAATGGACGAAGTCGTCTCCTTCAGACAAGCACAGTTCACTATTCTCCAGCAGGCCGACAGTGTGATGGCCTACATTGATGAGCACAAGCAGTTTCTGCAAATTAAGCACATAGGGAGGTCACAGGCTTGGCTTGAGAAAAAACATAAGGAGGAATTCGGTGACTGGTTTCGACGCCAAAGGCTATGAAAGGTGACGGGATGTCAGCTAGATCTCTTAGCCCCCGAACCTTCGACTACGCTAATGACATACCAAGGATATCAAATAAATGGTTTTACATTTAACACAAAAAAAAAGGACGGAAAGAGCACGAACCAAAACAGTGGTGTTCGTTTCGACGCCAACGATGAGTACGACACGGTGGTGGCAACATACTATGGTTTCATAGATGAGATATGGGAGCTAGACTATGGACATCAGTTGAAAGTTGCTCTTTTCCATTGTCTGTGGGTCCGGCTGAATGAAATCAACACCGACAAGGATGGGTTCACTACCGTTGATCTATCCAAGACCGCATACAGAGATGACCCCTTCGTCCTTGCAAATGATGTTTTGCAAATCTTCTATGTAAGGGATAACAATACAAATGGAAGACGACATGTAGTATTGCAAGGCAAAAGGACGATTGTAGGTGTCGACGGAGTGACAGGCGAAGAAGAGTACAAAGGTTATGAAGAAATGGCTCCTTTTGGGGCGGACGTTACCCTACATGTCCTTGAAGAGGGTGACGAACCTGCTTACCTCCGGAGTGATCATGATGAGGCCATCATCGTGGCTGCACCATGAATTGTTAGAGTATCATAAACTATGTAATCCTTAATGAAATGTTGTTTTAGTAATTTGAGAACATATGGAGTTCTAGAGATTGTTGAGTTGTACCACGTTGTTGATTGATGTATGCCATGTCAAAAGGGATTCCAAAACTATAAAGAATTAGACCTTGAGTGTATAAGCAATAATGTAGAGCTCCTCAAAACTAGCAAAAGCTATGTTGGAGGATTTTCAACTTCTATTCAAATTTTTGGAGTAATTACAAAGGGGGTAATTGAATTTTAAACCCTTATTCAAATTCAAAAGGGAATTCAAAAACTATAAAGAATTTGAATATACTACTTCAGCAAAAGTCATAGAGAATTAAAAATTATGCAACTTCTATGTTTAGAGTTTTTCAAGTTTTAGTAAAAAATCAGGAGTAATTTGAATTCTAAAGCAAAGGGAAATTTTTTTAAAAAAATAAAAATCACTGCCGGTTTGTAAGGAACCGGCAGTGATGTGCCCTATCACTGGCGGTTCTTATTACAAACCGGAAGTGATGACCCACCTATCACTGCCGGTTCCAAACAACCGGCACTGATGTGCCCTCATCACTGCCAGTTCCTGTTACAAACCGGCAGTGATATGGTACATCACTGCCGGTTTGTAACAAGAACCGACAGTGATCTGACCGAGTATATAGGGAAAGGGCGTGGTCTGAAATTTTTAGACTTGCGCCCTTCCACACTTAGCCATTTCAGACTCCAGCCCGAGGAGCACTTGCCGCCGCCGCAGGAGCACTTGCCGCCGGCAGGAGCACACGCCGCCGCCGCAGGAGCACACGCCGTCGCTCCAACCTCACGCCACCACTCCAGCCTCACCGCCGCTCCAACCTGCCATTGGACGCCGCCAGTGCACGCAGGAGCTGGTGTTCGCCGCCGCCGGTGCACGCCGCCGCCAAGAAGGACACCCGAGCACGCCGACGCTCGAAGCCAGTGCAGGAGCTCGGAATCCCGCCCTGCAGGAGCTCGGAAACCGGCCCAAACCTCCACGCGGTGAACTCCATGTCCACGAACCGAAAGTGTTCGATGAAATGTCTACATGGGATTCAGAGTGCTTTTGCTTGCTTTCATGGAGATAGGGAGGAAGGAGGGAGATAGAGAGCTTGGAGTCTTGCTGGTCATGGAGATAGGGAGGAAGAAGGGGGATAGAGATAGAGATAGAGAAAGATAGGGAGAGAGAACCACAGAGAAGGAGAAGGAGAAGGAGAGGATGATTAGAGATGTAGATAGAGATTAGAGATATAGATAGAGATACATGGCTTTAGATAGATGAGTAATCTATATACTTGTCTATATACTTATCTAGATTTTGTGGAGGCACATTTTGTGGACATGTTGTATCATCCTTGTATATATAATTCTTGTTATGAGAGAGATAGACATGTAGAGAGATAGAGATATAGAGAGATAGATGTATAGCATGACTTATAGATAGATGACAAAATTTTATATCATATATACATGGCTTTATATTGTGACTTGTACCTATGGCTTTATAGATAGAGAGATAGAGAGATAGCATGACTTAGAGATATAGATTAGTGGAATATTTTGGAAGATTTTGGCTATGGCTTTATATTATGACTAATCTCTATATACTTGTCTATGGCTTTATATTGTGACTAATCTCTATATACTTGTCTATTTTGGAAGATTTTCAACTTCTATTCAAATTTTTAGATAGATATAGAGATATAGAGAGATATAGAGATATAGAGAGATAGAGAGATATAGAGAGATATAGAGAGATATAGAGATAGAGAGAGATAGAGAGAGATAGAGAGATAGAGAGATAGAGAGATATATAGTCTATCTATCTACCTATGAGCTAATACCAATAATCGAAATTCATGTCCAGAAATATGACAATTAAGCGCCGATTCACCACCCGTCACCCTGCGACCGAAGCTGATGACCAAGGAACTAGTGGTGGCGGTGCTGAATGTGACCAAGGAGCCGATGACAACCAGCAAGGGGATCAAAGACCTTGGAGCCCTAGCCATATGCTAAACCTAGAAGAGGGTCAAGGAGACGAGGTAATAACTTAGTTCATACCTAAAACACGGTAGATATAGCCATAAAAGTTTGATAGGGACTTATTTATAAATATTGAAGCAGGTTCCGCCGGAAGGTCCAAGTACTGGTGAGAGTTCCAGAAGGACTAAGCGTGGTGCAACAAAGCTCCCTCAGACAACTAGACACTGGCACATCTCTTAGTTCAATCAACTAGGGGAGCCGGTGGAGCCAGTTAAAGCATTGGGCCCATACAAGAGTACCATCGGGGCACTTGTAAGGGACTTCATCCCGATCAAATATAGGAAGTGGAATGGAAGTGAGCAAGACCCGTGGAGGGTTCCAGAAGTTGAGAAGGAACTAGTTTGGAACAAGCTCAGAGGGTATTTCACTTTCCCTAATGATTGTGATGAAGCGACAGTCAAGAAGAAGGCCAAGGAAATCATGGGTCGCTCCTTCAAGAATTTCAAGGGAAAGTTGCACAAGCTCATCAAGGAGGAAAAAGAACCGAATTTTGCGGGAGGTGAATTCAGCAAGCAGAGGGACTTCTGGGAGGAGTTCAAGGCTTACAAGCTATCCGATGAGGCCAAGGCATCAAGAGAAAGAAACAAAGCAAACTCGCTTAGGTCAAATAATCCTCACCGCCTAGGATCGCGTGGGTACGTAAGGAAGATTCTGGATTGGGATGCCCAAGTCGAAGCACTAGAGCAGAGCGGCGTTATGCCTCAGACAAGCGATTGGCAGCCCAGATTAGTGAACTACCTACTCGCAAGGGGGGCACGATACAATACTGACGGGAGCCTTTCCGCCAGGACTGAACCCGTCAACGATCTCCTCCAGAAGATTTCCACGATCACTAAGGAAGTGCATAGAGGGGCCCATAGGTCGGATAGAGAAAAGGACGTGCTCACGCAAGCACTTGGAAACAAGGAGCACCCCGGCCGCACTAGAGGAGCTGGGGTAATTCCTTGGGAGAAAGCATTTGAAAGTGAATCCGCTTCCTATAGGGGTCGGGCAAGGGCTAGAACGCAAAGAGAAGAGGAGTTCCAAAGGATGCGACAGGAGCTAGAAAAGAGCATTGAAGCACGGATAGCTGCTCAGGTGGCGAGCGCTATGCAATCCATGTGTTCGAGTCAAGGGCCGCATGCAGTCCCGGTTTTGAATAGCCTAGTGCCCGGCAAGGGCTGCAGTAGCTGTGGCTCAACCCCTATGCCTGACGAAGAAGAGGTCAATGCTCCTCATCCGGTGGACGACATCACAGAACCTGTGAATGTCAGGTTGTACATCCGCCAGCAGTGGACCAAAGACAAGGTGGCGGTCGGACAAGCATTTCCTATAGGAGAGAACGTCATTCATGGCAAGCCAGTGCCACTCGGGTATGCCAGGGTCAGCATTGATAAGATATTGGACAAGAAGTACAATAAGATACATATTGATTTCCCAGTGCAGGAAGATAGGCCGTGTCTAGTTCACAACTTGGGCACTCATGTCGCCTGGCGCAAACGCTTCATCAAGCTAGACGACCAGCCATCTTCGGATGACGATAATGATAGTGAATCATCCCGGTCGCCTCCGCCAAGAGGTTTCTCTCCTCGTCAAGATCCACCGACACCTCCTCCACCGCCAAAGGAGAAGACTCCTCCTCTTCCTCCTCCTCCACCACCAGCTTCAAAGTCCTCAGGACTGGGATCTCGACGGCCCCCTAGCTCCAGATCAGGTTCGACTTCGCAACAGAGGAGGTCATTAGCTTCAGTTGGTAAAGATTCCAAGATGACTAGTAAAAGGCCTCCGCCAGTGCCGACTAAGGACAATATTCTACGAGCTCAGATTGCAGAAAAGGCCGCCAAACTTGCCTTGTATAAACGATTGACTTATATACCTGAGAAACAGAGCCAATTTGAAAGGCAAAGCAAAAATCCGGGTAACCAAGAAAGAGCTAGAGAAATGCACACCTTTCAGTAGCTAGAGATACAAAACTTGGCCGCAGAACTGGATATAAGCATGGAGGATGCCGAGAATCTCTATTTTGAAAAAACCGAATTTCAAAAGGCCGAAGTTACATACAAGTTTGAACTAGGCATGCCTATGGTCGCCAGCAAAGAAGAGTATAGAAATTTGCCAATAAACATGCGACAGTTGCATGATTATTACATCATAGACAATGATAGAAGCAAAGACAATAATGCAAACTTTGCAGTATGCATCCCTCCATGTTTTATTTTTAATCATCTTGAAGAAGTTGTGCATACTATTGATTATGAAGAACTCTTTCAACTCTTTCAACGACGCTCGCTGGATGTGCAGATTATGATATTATGGACTATGTAAGTACCATACCCTAACAACGTTATAATAAACTACGTAATCTGCATTTGAATATATCCATGCATGTTTATTTTGCAGGTCTGTAGCAAAATTTTTCCTTCAAAAACGAATAAGCAATTTTGACTTCTTGGACCCCATCTATGTAAATGAGAACACATGCAAAGCCGGTCTCCAAGATCTGTATGTCTCAGTGAGTTTGAAGATAGAGTTTGAAAGAATGTTCTCAGTCGGCAAAACAAATGCACTGCTAACCTACAATTGCGAGTATGTGTTCTCGACCCTTACTTAAGTGTTTTTTTTTCTTGATATATCATTCAATAACATGAACCTTGTGATTGTAGCAACCATTACGTCCTCGTAGATATAAGTCTTAAAAATTCAACTATCGAGGTGTGGGACTCAAAAAAGAAGCCACTTAAACTTATCGAACCCCTAGTCAAAGTGCTAAATATGTAAATGAACCCAATATCACCACACTTTTCAATCACATATGATATTGTAATTAATAATGTCCTCAGCCTTCACACTTCATTTACATTGTCACATAGAATGAAGGCGTTACCTGATTAGAGAAATGTGGAGCCTAAGATGCAAAAGAAATGGAGAGAACCATTCAGAGCGGAGTATATGAAGAAGGTCAAGACCCTAGATCAACCAATGGGTTCTATGTGATGTGGGAAATGCTTGTATACTTTGGCGCAAAACTAAGAATAGGAAATGGCATGGTACGTACGCGTCGCATTTTAATTCTATTGTTTTATCTTACGTATGTGCATCTCAATATCATCTTGTATCAATTTACAGCGCAAAGAACAGGGCCACAATAGGTTAGTGGATTTTGAGATAAGAGGATTTCAAGAGGAGGTAGCAGCTCTTATTCTGAATGACATAGTGTATACAAAAGGATGTCTATCCATTGTGAAGAGTAAGGACTTCAAGAAGATCTACGGAAAAGACCACCTCAAAAGGCTGTTGTAATGCGACAATTACTTCGATACTTTAAGTTTTGTTTGGATGTTTTGTAATAATTATTATAAATGTGTGATGGGTTTGTATTGTCGCTAGTCCACAACCACCTTCAATTCACATCGATATCAAATGGTTCGATAACAAACACCTCCACGATCTCCCACCCCACCACCTCTACCATAAACCCTAAACCAGAAACCCCAAATAAAAATAAAACAATTAAAAAAATGCAATTTTAAAAAATAATATCACTGCCGGTTCAAAGCCAAACCGGCAGTGATGTCTCAAGCATCACTGTCGGTTGGTGCCACAAACCGGTAGTGATGGCTCAAGCATCACTGCCGGTTGGTAACACGAACCGGCAGTGATGCTTGAGCCATCACTGCCGGTTTGGCATAACCGACAGTGATGGCTTGGCCTCATCACTGTCGATTCGCCAGTGCCGGTTCAAAATCCGCCACTGTAGAGGGGTTTTGAACCGGCACTGATTGCCGTTTCTGTAGTAGTGTATGGTAATCTGAACAATGGTAGGGCAAGGATGTTTAGACAATGCAACTCAACAAGACACCATAAGACAAGCCGCTAAGGCAACAGATCAACTAGTGCTAATTCTGGTAGAATACAAAAGGTAGCATTCTGTAATTCAGATCCTCCCTCTTGACGAGTCCATTCTACAATGCCTCTTCATGTGCATCACTGACTTCGGCATCATTCTGGTAGAGAAGATAGTAAAGCACCAAGTAGAGAAGAAAAACTCATGTGCCGACACTCCCCCTCATCGCTCACTCTACTGTAGCTTCTCGCTATATCAATATATTCTGACTACACAAGAAAACATCAGCTAGTCACATACAGTAAACAAAATATAGCAATAGAATCAGCAAGCAGGTAATTAATTTTGAATATAGAGCTAAACTTCTGAGTTTTCATATAGTCCACCACATAGCAGTGACAATACTACGAAATTTATTTGGTTCTAAGATCTTAGGTCATGCTCAAATAATTCTTATGAGAAGCATAGTTGATTGAAAGTAACCGAATTTTCAAAACTGACTTCCAAAAAAATGAACTGAAAGTAAGAGATTCTATCTTTAGTCTCTACTAAATCGAGATGTCATGTACTACAGAGGGAACAAGGGAAGGGGAAAGAATGCTAGCTACCAGATGACCAGACATGGTGTCATGTTGTTGTCTGGTTGTTTAGTATTTGAGCAATACTTGTCACTATTTCTTAGTCCACTAGTCATTGCCATATCTGAAAAATCCAGCAAGAATTATGGCTCAAAATTTTGTAATGGGACACTGGAGTTGTTAAGTGTACTTTATTTATTGCCACACACAAAAGGAACAGGGCTTGTCTAATTGACACACATACACTCATGTGGCACTGAAATAAACATTCAATAAATTGATTATTACAGTACAACAGACTAGAATAGCAAAATAAATCTTACATTCTCACTAATCCAAAGCAGAGCGCAGTGTCCAATTCCAAGCATACCTGCACCATTCGCATTGATCGTCATGTCTCCCGGTGGAAGCAAATACCAAAACTGAATCATGCTCCTGAGACCTACTTGAGCTGCCAACAGAAAAACTGCATCATCCAATCAACCGACATGCAAATAACATTAGAAAAAGGCTAATCACAAATTCTAAACATTTCCACTTGGTTGAATTGATGGCTTTAATTTTCACATGGCCATATGTAAATTTATCTCATTTTTTGGGCAGGACGTCCTGCCCAAAAAATGAGATAAATTTACATATGCCCATGTGAAAATTAAAGCCAGCAATTCAACCAAGTGGAAATTTAAAGTCAAATTAGATATCTACATTTGCAGACTTGAGTTTTACGGGTTTGGCATCTTTTACAGTCGATAGGGTCTCTCCATTTATTTTTGGGCACTGAGCAGTTTAAAAAGTTTGAGGAAATAATATTTGAAACTTAGCTGTGACTACTGCATGATTTTTAATTGGGGTGTTTCTTTTTTGCTAGAGGCAGCTCTACCCAAAATGATTACTTAGTCAGCCTGTCTTTATTAATCGATTTTTAGAGACGAATAGGCTTTCCAGCGCCGATAGATATAGCCTAGCTATATTTTTAGAAGTCACTGAAAATCCCAACTGCATTTAAAAGTACTATGTATACAGTGAATATGCTGTCTAGTAGCATCTAGAAATGAAGGGATTTCTAGAGTCGTTTAGCAATTTGTCCTCTAAAAATAGGTGTAACATAGTCGAAATCATATTTTTCAAATCACGTTAGAAGACGATAAACTTTATATAAAAGTTATAGTTCTTGAAAAGATTTACAACTTCATAGTCGACCACTTCTCCATTTTAAGTCATTTAAGCCCCCAAAAAATTATTTTTAGTTTTCATATATTGAAATTCAATTTTCGTATATTTTATTTGTAGAGACAACTTGAACCAAAGTTTGTAGTACCCGAAGGGCTATGCAATTTTATAGTTGAGTACTTTTTATTTGGAATCATTTAGTGCATGAAAACTCTTTTAAGTTTTCATATTCTTGAAATTCATTTTTAAACTCTTTCAAAGAAACTTGTAAGAAAAAATGACTTAACAAATGTTATAGTACTTGAAGAGATATGCAACCTTGTAGTTGATATGTTTTTCATTTAAAATTATTTAGAGTCCTAAAATTATATTCTAAGAATAATAACTTTGAAAATAATATATTTTATTTTTTCAAATAACTTCTAGTTTTAAAAACAACCTAAACCAAAGTATTTGAAGAGATCTAAAACTTTTAATTTCAAACCTTTTCATTTGAATTCATTTAGAGTCTCTAATATGTCTTACAATATTCACTATAGAGGACAAAAAAGAAATGTATCAACCGCTTCCCACTTAGAGCTTTTGAAACGTAGAAGTTTGACAAAAAAAATTTATCGTAATTACACTTATATGAATTTATTTTTCACAGAAAAACATAGGAATGGAAAAACCTTGCATTCTAAATGACGTCATAGACATTATTTGGATACAAACTATTTTTGTAGTTTTAGAAAAATAGCATAGTTTTATGAAATACATTGGTTTTAATGTGCCATGAAGTGTTTGAGTGCAATAAACTATATGTTTTGAATAACTTGGTATTCTTGAAACTGTAGTATTTTAGAGATTTAAAAACTCCACTCTATATACTTTTTAAACAAAAAACTATAGTTTTACTATCAAGAGTTTAAAATTACAATTTCTTGATACTTTGATTTCTTAATACTACGACATCCAAACAAGGTCTCAGTCATAAGTGACTTTGAGGCGTCATGTAAAGATGCAACCCACAAGGCCTGAGGTACCTCTCTCAGTTAAAACCATTTTAGGCTAAGTTTTGGCCCACCTCAGTCGCTTCCAGAAAACGTTCCGGTATAGAAGAGGAAAACGGCAATAATGACGAAACATAATTCAACAATCTATTTTCTTAGTATTCTAAAAGATAAAAAAGCTTCGGCAACAACTCTCAAGTCCTAAAAATTATCACATTAATTAATCAGGCAAAACTAAAAGGAAGCCACCGATAATTGGTATATTGTAAACATATAATTGGTGAAGAATCTAATAATACTTAGTTGTCATCACAAATAATATTATATTATCATATAAATTTAATCAAATTTAAAATACTTTAACTCTCTAAGATTATTGAAATTACTTAAAAATTAGAAAGAAGGGAGTAGTTGATATAACAAAAATAATAGAACATGTTCCAGTGGCACAGTACGTAAATGGTCAATTTATCCATATCACAAAAGGAAAGTGTCACTTGATAAGAAAACAAATTATATTGAACCATAAAAATGGGTTACCGGTTTCACGATTCGGATGTTGTTATTGCACCGCTTAAGTTTACTCCCATATCGGTAAGGATGTTGTTATTGCACCGATTAAGTTTACTCCCGTATCGGTACACTACCGGAGACATGCTCTTTGTCGAATGCCAAAGTGTCGGGTGTGGATAACTGGGATGACAAACGCGAGCCTGAGACCGGTCGTTGAAAGGCAAGCGTCGTTGAAAGGATCAAGATGCCCAAGAGGGGTGTGAATTGGACTCTTTTAAATTTCTAAGCAAGAATTAAACCTAGCAAGAGCCAATTAACCCCGTAGTGCTTTCTCAAGTGTGTCCTAGCTACACAAGCAAGACATGGCAATGAAAGCGGTAAAGCTCTATACAATTCTACTCAAGCAACAAGAAAGTAATGTGGAAAGTAATGCTTGAATGTAATTGCAATTCTCTCTCTCACTAGGGCTCTTGCACTTCTTGCACTCTCACAAGAATGTCTTAGCAAATGGAATGGGCAAGAGTGAGTCCAAGGGGCTGGTGAAGGAGTATAAATACCCCCAAGCCAACCCCTAGCCGTTAGGCACAAATTGTGCCTTTCTGCGTCACTCCGGACACTAAAAACAGGTGGCGTTCGGACCATCGCGCATGCGTCCGGACCCCCACGGATCACTGTGCTCAACGCAAAAACACCCGCCGTCCGGACAACGTCCGAATCGAATTAAGCTCTCTGGATTTCTCTGTGTAGGGTCCGGATGCAACATGTAGTCCGGACTCTACACTCCGAACAACGTCCGGATCAATTCTCGCATTCTGGAGCTCTCTGTGTAGGGTCCGGACGCAACCTGTAGTCCAGACTCTACACTGTTCATAGCGTCCGGATGCTCTGATAGAGCAGAGCAAACCCTAAGGGTCCGGACGCACAGCCAATGGTCCAGACCCAGGGAGATGCTAGCGTCTGGAGCTCCATTTCAAGTCTGATCAGCACACTTCCAACATGGAAGTCGCTCTACTTGGTCCAAGGACTATTTCTAAAGCTTCCTAGTGCTAGTTTTCACAAGTGTGCACCACACCTAAACACTTAGCCTTTCCTAGGTCAAGCTACTAGATAGTACCCCCTTAATAGTACGGCCGAAGGAAAAATAAAGGTGCTAAACTACTCTAAGTGTCTCTCAACTCCACATGACACTTAGACGTAGTCTAAGCTTCAACCTTGTCGCAAATCCTTTGAAAACCGAAACGATTCCATTAAGGGGCACGAATACCATGATAGCCCAATCAATCATCTATTACCATGACCGAACTTTCTTATTGCCTCTACAAAACACACTTTAGTCATAGTAATCTTGCATTGTCGTTAATCACTGAAACACTAGGGGCCTAGATGCTTTCAATCTCCCCCTTTTTGGTGATTGACGACAATACGCCATAGAGTATGATAAGAGAGTTTTATTTTAGGTTTTTTAAGTGACTTGGCTTATCTAAACATGGGTTGGTGAATATGAAAGAATAATACAAGCTTAAGTAAACCAAGCCACAACATGTACTAACGATAAGAATCAAGAACAAGTACATGAGATATGCTTAACACAAATATATATCAAAGTAAAGAGCGGAAGCATATCATGGCAAAGGCATGTGACATAACAAATATGAGAGAACCACAAATGTCACAAGCAAGTGTATCATCACACAAAAGCAAATGTATGCGATAGGGTAACCATGATGCATGAGAATGAGAAAGATAACACATCAAAAGAACCAAGTTTCACTCTCATCTCCCCCTATCACTAGCATACTCTCTCTCCCCCCTTTGACGACAAAGCACCAAAAACTAAGCGTTGGGCAAAGGAGGAGCAGCCGGGTCACGAGCATGAGCACGTAAGTCAAACTAGTCGTAGTCGAAGTCTGGACTCGAGTCACCGTCGCCCTGACCGGCTGTAGCAGGAGCTGTCTCGGGAGCAGTGGCCATAGAAGTAGAAGCTGAAGCATTGGCGACTGACTCTGCTGGTGCATCTAACGACTATGTCTCTGGTACTACTGACTTTGGTTGTGCCGGGGCCTCTGTACTAGGCAAGTCTGGAGCTGGAACTTGCACTGAAGGAGCAACCTCTAACTCCGGAGCGGGGACTGTGAGTGGTGTCTCTGACACTGAAAGCTTGGCTGTCTGGCCCTGTGGCTCACTAGGCACTAGAGTCATGTCTGGCTAGACCACTGGAGGAGTAGAACCTGATGGAGCAGGATCCTGAGGTGCAAACTCCGATGAAGCCACTGAGGAGGGAAAGGTACCTCCAGTCTGTGGTGCGGGCTCCGGCGGAGAGGGCTGGTAGTTTGTAGGACTAGCAAGGCCGATGAGGGCACTGTAGCTAGCAGAGAGGTCACGTGCTGTACCACCAAGCCCGGCAGACGCTGAGTATGGGGTGAACCCCGTAGTGATCGGCGTGAACTGTGTCGTCTGCCCTACTGAGTCAAACCACTGGCTGACCTACCTGACTAGAGACTGAAACTGAGCAGAGGGACTCGCACTCTGATGCCCATCAGAGGACTGTGAAGCTGGATTGGGAGTCATCGGACGAGACACAACTGGAGTAGTCGACCGACCTTTGTAAGGTGTAAACGAGGACGAGGGTGTCGGGTGCTGAACGTAGTAGGGCACGCCAGGAGGCGGGGGCTGAGGTGAAAGTCTTGGTGCCTGGCCGTACTGAGGCTGAGCTGACGGGCCCGCAAACTGCCCAAACTGAGTACAAGGAGGCGAGCCAAGCTGAAATTGAGGTGGCCTCTGAAGGTACGGAGGAGGAGGAGCTCCAGTGTGTTGAAGGATATGTCCCATAAAGTGCAGAGTCTGAGCCTGAGAGTGAAGGAGCTGCTGCTGGAACTGATCCTAACGAGCCTAAACCTACGAGATCATCGCAACCATCGAACCCTGGGACGCCTCAAGCCTGTCAAGGATCCAAAGAAGAGCAGGGTCAGACTATGGTGGTGGAGGAGCTGGACTGGACGGACTGGTCTCTGCATTGTGAGCTGCTGCTGGACGGGGTGGACGGTAGTCGTCGTCGTCACTGTCAGAGGGGATCGACTAAGTGCCCTGATCCAAGTCCTCCTGCCTCTCAAGGATGGCAAGCTCTATGTGTCCCACTGCACGGATCGCGTCATCCTGTCGATAATCCACGATGGATCCCTCTGAGAACTCTGCTGCCCCGTCGACCATCTATCACATCACTCATCTTGTAGATAGGAAATACTGACGGTGAGTGCTCCAGCTCACGAGCAATCCCAGGCACACTGGGTCGGAGAGAGAAAGAACCAGCAAGGAACAGATCTAGTGCCCGTAGGTTGCTGCCTCCTAGAAATAATACCATCTGCTATGGTATCCTCCATCTCACAAATAATAAAGTCTGCAATATCAAACGGTGTCAGGCTGACGATCGCTGCCAAAAGATACTACTAGAGGTTCGTGAGCACGTCACGGTACCCGGTGCAAGGCAGAAGAGTGCACCTCATCACGTCCTTAAGGAGACGAACGTGGGAGTGCAACTCGGCAGGTGTCCGACTGCAACCGGGACCGAATAGAGGGTGAAAACACGAAGCAACTAGGTCTGTCTCTGGTGTAGTACCTCCAACTGCTCTACAGGGGGGGGATCAACAGCCCTGAAACACTGCTCGTGAAGCCTAAGAGGAGCATCTATCAAGTGAAACGGAGTCCTAAAGTCTGACATGTAGGTCCTATGGCGCTGGCCTCTGAACGTATACTGGAAGTAAGCGTGGTCTAGGTCTATCCATAGTGACGCGTAGAACTCCCGTACCCACTACTCGACGTAGTTCCCCAAGCGACCTAGGAGGTCTGCCAGCCCGGAAAGGTACACGAGTAGAGGTCGAAGCACCTCTGCGAACACATGGTGGATAAGTACCCATGTATGTTCAGTTTTGTGATGAGTGATTGCCCAACACTTGAGCGTTTGAGTTTGAGTGGCTTACTACTAATCTTTGCGAAAGTAAATGTGTGCCTATGTATCGGCTTGTGGTGTGAAGGTACTATGCCTAGTGACAGTGGTCAATGGCATGGAGAAGGTCGAGTAGAGGCTTGCCGTGCCGATGGACTGAGAGCGGTGAAGAGCGGAAGCGAGGCTCGGACTGAGGGACCATGGGCGCCGACGGACTAGCTGTGGTGGCTAGTACTTGGCACCGGCGAGTGCGAGAAGACATGGAGGTAGACCGAGTCGACCAAGTCAAGACGGTGGACGCGCGAGTCGAGCGGAGGCTCAGGGGACTCGGAGTCCGACCGGGCGAAGACAAGGTGGCTCGCGTCGAGTGGTTTGGGCCTCAAAACCATCCGCGTCGGTTTCCGAGTTTGGGCCGCAAAACTCAGGGTTCGGTAGTTGAGCCCAAAGCTACCGGTGGCGGGTTTCCTGGGTTTGGGCCTCAAAACCTAGGTGGAGTTTCCGAGGAAGCGGGGATGGCACGTGGCGGAATCCTGGAGGTTGCGTCGAGGCGACGGCAACTCCTGGCAGGAAGCGGGGCCGTCCATTCAAATTGAGGGAGATTTTCACCGGGGCTTGGACTGCAATGCTTAGGCTAGGTAGTTCACTCATTGTATCTAGGGGGGTCTTTGGGAAATAGCCAAAGCCTCTGATAAATAGAGGATGAAGGGGTATCCTCATCCTATCTCTTGAACCCTAATCATTTGCCCCAACTCTCTCTCTCTCTACCCTCTCTCTAGTTCATGAGATCCCTAGGTTGATTTCACCAACCTCTGTAAGAACTTGAGTTTGTTGCGAGGAATCGGAGGCCGTAACCTCCGTAAGCCATGGTGGCTTCGCTTTCTTGATTGTGTCCCTGTTTTGCTTGTGTTTTTCGCGTTTTGCTTTTGCTCCCTCTTTTTCCCGAGATGATTTCTCTTTGTAGGGAGTAGCTCTTCCAAATCCGTTTGAACCAAGTTATTAGTATTCGTGAGGAGCATCTTTGCACTTAAGGAATTCTCCTCAAACCTCACGAGTACGTAGATCGGGCAATTTCTTTGCAGCGTTCTTCATTTTCTCTGTTTTCCCCCAAATCTCTTTTTCTCGTTTACTCACACCAATTTGAGCGATGATTTCTTCGGGATAGCTCCTCCATAGCACTAGGATCATGCCTACAAAGTTTGGTTGCTATTGGTGAACATTTGGTCATGATTTGGAAGGATTTGGTGGAGAGAAAATCGTTTTCGCGGGTTTCAGCAGCTCTGCTCGCGAGTGTCGGACTAGGCTCCGGACGACTCTCCCCTAGCTCCGGACCATAGCAAGTGGTTCGGTGGTCTTGACCTCAGACGTGTCAAGCAGTGAAGGGTGTCAGACCAAGCTCTGGACTACTCGCTTTTGAGGCTCCGGACCATACCCCATTGGTCCGGTGGTCTCTGTCTGAGAGCCTGCCAAGCGTCGGACCAGTTGGCATAGTTCGACCGTGGTGGTCCGATGGGTGGTCCGGAGCAAGGGTGCTCAGCGCATAGTTTTCGGCAGTGTGGAAGGTGAACACCGGACCAGTCTCCTTGGTCCGGAGGTGGGGTCGGACTAGTCTGGAGCAGGTCGTCCGGAGGTCGGGTGCTCTCTACTCATTTTGGTCTCGGCTGGTGAGAGCGTCGGACTAGCCACCGGACCACTCGTCATTGGTCCTATGGTCCAGTCTGAACTGGTCCGGAGCCTCTGTTGGTTTGTTGTTTTCGCCCGTTTTGCCTAGGTTCTTGCCTCTTTTCAATAGAGGTTGAGAACTTGGTCTTTGGGGTTTCCGGTGAGTTTTCCTCCACTGGCGGAGTTTGAGCACCCAACAACTGGGTTTGGTTTTTCAGAAGAATGGCCCGAATATTTCGAGAGAAATTTGAGGCTCTCATTCACCCCCCCTCTGGTGGCCGTTCTCGGTCCTTCAATTGGTATTAGAGCCGGTTAAGGATCATTCCACCTTACACGGTTCTTGATCCGCGAAGGCGAGATGAAGCGAGGTGCTGGCAAACCTCCGTTCTTCGATGGAACGAATTTCGCCTATTGGACGGTGCGCATGTCCGCTTACCTTCAAGGGCTTGATTCGAAGATTTGGGAGATTTGTGAGAATGAGGACTACGTGGTTCTTGGCGCTCGGATCACTGAACTCCAAGTTACGCAACATGCTTCAAATGCAAGAGCCCGTAGCATCCTCTTCTCGAGTTTGTCTCTTCCTGAGTTTGAGCGGGTTTCGAGTCTCACTACGGCACGAGAGATCTGGCAAACACTTGTGCGATATCATGAGGGCAACCCTCATATCAAGTCCAGACTCTTCGATAGGTACCGTAGGGAGTACGAGAACTTCGTTCAGTTGGCCGGCGAATCTGTTGACGGGATGTTCACTCGCTTCCAATCTATCGTCAACAAGATGCGTGCTAGTCGAGCCAACTTGCCTTATGATGATCATGAGATGGATATCAAGCTTTTGCATGCTCTTGATCGGAAGGTGTGGGAGATGAAGGTGGCTGCCATCCAGGAGTCACCGGGCTATGACACCCTGACCGTGGACGAGCTATTCAGCAAGCTCAAGTCCTATTAGATTGACCACCAGACCTGGGCCAAGCTTGAGAACCCGTCGAACCCATCCATGGCATTGGTTTCCGGACCCGGCGGTGTGTATTCTTCTTCCTCTAGCCCTTCACACTCTTTGTTCGCTTTGTCTTTGATGTCTATGATAGAGGAACAAGTGGAGGCGCTTGGAGATGATGAGCTGGCCTTGGTCATCACATAAGTTCTCACGGTTTCACAACAACCGTTTGAACCGACGACGTGGTGGCTCGGCCAAGGGGTGCTACTGTTGCGGTGATGAGGATCACTTCATCACAAACTGCCCCAAGAAAGTTGCGGGTGACTTCACCAAGCGTAAGGACAAGCGCGAGCACCGCTTTGAGGACAAGGACAAGGCCAAGGGCGGCTACAACCGAAGGTCCTCCAAGAAGGTGATCGACAAGGTGAAGGACAAGCACCGAGCCTTCCTCGCCTCCCTCAGCGACATCGATGCCTCCTCCGACGGGGGCTCTTCCTCGAGCGATGATGAGTCGAAGGGAGAGGTTGAGGACAAGCTCAACGACCTCTGCTTCTACGCCGACGCCAAGCACGGTGGCTTTTGCACTATGGCGATTGAAGAAGGCAAGGTCGGGAAGCGCAAGGATGGCCCTGACTACGACTATGACTCTGACACACCCGAGGTATCACCCACCATCGAATCCCTCTCTCTCAAGCTTGAGTCTCTGAACGATTCCTTGCTTAGTCAGGATGCTTTGCTCAAGCGTGCCGCTTGTGAGAGGAACGATTTCAAGGCGAAGTACCTTAGCACGCTTCATGAGCTAGAGTTTGCTAAGGCACAAGTGGTGGTTACCGAGGAGGTAGAGTATGATGCTTGTGCCATTCACATGTCTGATCTTGTCACTCTCCAGGACAAGTATGGCACTCTATTTGAGGAGATCAGTGAGTTGAAGGCTAGGACTAGCTTACTTGGTGCCTGCAAGTCTTTCTTAGGCTTGCGTTATGAGCTAGCATAGAAGGATGCTAGGATCGCTGTATTAGAGAAGGTCAGCTCAGATAGCACTAGTGAGTCGGATCGCTTTGAGGCCTTGGAGCTTGAGATCGCGTCGTGCAGACATGACAAGATGCGTACCGAGGAAGAAAACACATACCTTCGGTCCATCTTGAGCTGGGTGTCTTGCCAAGAGCCGCAGTTGGGAATGATGCTTAGCCAATGCAAAAGGGTTGGCAGCACGGGAGTAGGCTTTGCTACAGGTGGGAAGGACGATAGCTTGTTCGGTAAGATCGGTGTGGTTTGAGCGAGAGTGAGAAACCCATCACAACTCCCAAGCTTACCAAGATAACTCCACCTAAGCCTACCAAGCCCTCTGAGTTTCCTGTGAGAGATGGTGTGTTTGAAGAGCCACCCAAAACCACTCCACAGAAGCAAGTGTGGATTTTCAAACCGAACCATCTTCGCAACCCACTTGACACACTGCCAGACATCTCTAGTGATCCCCTTCCTAAGAAAGCTAGAGCCACCCAACCCAACAAGAGAGTGCCTACCAAGAGTGTGGTTAGGTACCATTGTGAGTATTGTGAGCGGGATGGACACTTGGCTGAGTTTTGCTATAGGAGGAAGAGAGATGATTGAGGCAGGTTGAGTCAAACAACTGGGACATGTACCACCCATGAGTTGGGGTGCGTGAACCGGACGTTCAGAGGCACACTTCTAGGCCTAGAGGTACAATACCTCAAGGTGCTAGGCCTCAGGAGGTGAGACCACGTGGTGGTCATGCCCGGCGGGGTACCGGTCATAATCCATACGACTACGGGCCTCATGGCGGTGGTTTTACTCCTCCCTTCGCTAGCGGACCACGTTTTCCTCATCGTGGTGATCGCTATCCCCCCGTGGGGCAGGAGATGTTTGGTTTTTCTCCTAACCCATTCTTTGGGCAAGTGGGACAACACTGGTATCCTTCACAATTTACTAACCCCAGTGTTAGTCCATTTGCTCACCCTATGTCTTTCTATTGATGTAGGAAGGAGGACTGGAGGAGACTTGGCTTGTGGATTCCGGATGCTCACGCCATATGACCAGAAGTGCCAAGTGGTTCTCCAGCCTTGACCTTGTGTGCCACACCGAGTACATCACTTTCGGGGACAAGAGTAAAGGTAAGGTTGTCTCCCGTGGGTCCATCCGAGTCAATTCGTCTTTTGTCCTCAAGGATGTTGCTTTGGTTGCGAATTTGCATTTTAACCTTCTCTCAGTTTCGCAACTCCTTGAAGATGGTTTTGAAGTGAGCTTTAAACCAAACTTGTCTCGGATTTTGGACTCTCGTGGTGATCTTGTTTGCCGGATTTTACCCTTCGGGAAGGTTTTTCGTGCGGATTTTTCTATCTCTTCCGGACCTTCTCGTTGTCTTCTTGCTGGTTCTTCCTCCGAGCTTTGGAAGTGGCATAGGAGATTGGCGCATTTGAGTTTTTACTTGCTTGCAAGGCTTAACTCAATGGACCTTATCCAAGGATTGCCAAAGCTAAAGTTCGAGAAGGATTTGGTTTGCCATCCTTGCAGACATGGCAAGATGGTTGCTGCTTCCCATCCTCCCGTAACTCAAATTATGACCTCACAACCCGGTGACCTCTTACACATGGACACAGTTGGTCCAGGTCGGGTTAGGTCGGAAGGAGGGAAGTGGTATGTGGTTGCAGTCGTTGATGACTACTCGAGGTACTCTTCGGTGTTCTTTTTGGAGAGTAAGGATGAGGCTTTTATGCATTTGCGTGATCTGATTTTGAGATTGCAAAATGAGCTACCTAAGCATGCCATGAGAGCTATTCGCAGTGACAATGGCACAAAATTCAAGAATGCTCAATTTGCATCTCTTTGCTCTTCTTTGGGTTTGGATCACCAATTTTCCTCTTCTTACACTCCCCAGCAGAACGGTGTTGTTGAGCGCAAGAATCGGACCCTTGTTGAGATGGCCAGGACGATGCTCGATGAGCATAGGACTCCTAGGCGGTATTGTGCCGAGGCACTCAGTTCTGCTTGCTATGTTAACAATCGCATTTTTCTCCGAGCTTTCAAGAAAAAAGACCTCTTATGAGCTGCGATTTGGGAGACCACCCAAGGTAAGTCACCTACGGGTGTTTGGGTGCAGGTGTTTCATCCTCAAAAAGGGCGGTAAGTTGGATAAATTTGAATCACGGTCTTCTGACGGTATCTTTCTTGGTTATTCTACTCACTCTCGTGCTTATCATGCACTTAACCTAGAAACTAACCGAGTGATGGAAACTTGTGAGATTACATTCGATGAAACTATGCCCTGTGTTTCCACTGCTTTTGAGCTTGCAGGTGATGATGAGGTGAACACTAGCATTTTTGTGGAGGAGGAGCAGGATGATGCCGATTGGGATGATCCCGAGCCAACTCCACTGGCTGCCCCCGTCGACCCTGCGACATCCACTTCGGCTCACGGTCCCGATCCGACTACTTCCTCTACATGGGGGCCATTCGAGCAGCTTCCTCAGTCGATGCCCGTTGCACCTGAGGGAGCTCCATCCGCTATCGAGGGGAGGCCACTTCGTCTAGGCAGGCTCCCCGCCACATCTAGCGACACCACCCGCCGGAAATCATCATCGGTGATATTGACCGTCGAGTCACACGGTCCAGGTCCTATATCTCTCACTTTGCTCATTCGGCTTTTGTCGCGTCTTTTGAGCCCCAAGATGTTGGACACACTTTGATGGATCCGGATTGGGTTAATGCCATGCATGAGGAGTTAGAGAACTTTGAGCGAAACCACGTTTGGGTCTTAGTGCCACCACCACCAAGTTGCCACCCTATAGGAACCAAGTGGGTTTTCAAAAACAAACAAAGTGAGGATGGGGTGGTAGTGCGTAACAAGGCTAGGTTGGTAGCGCAAGGCTTTTGTCAAAAGGAGGGGATAGACTATGAGGAAACTTTTGCTCCCGTCGCTCGTTTAGAAGCCATTAGAATCCTTCTAGCTTTTGCGGCTTCCAAGGGTTTTAAACTTTTTCAAATGGACGTTAAGAGTGCTTTCTTAAACGGTTACATAGAGGAGGAAGTTTATGTTAAACAACCTCCCGGTTTTGAAAATCCCAAGTTTCCAAACCATGTTTTTAAACTCCACAAAGCCTTGTATGGTTTGAAACAAGCCCCTAGAGCATGGTATGATAGATTGCGAACCTTCTTGCTTGCTAAGGGTTTTAAAATGGGATCGGTAGATAAGACGTTGTTTCTCCTCAAGCAAGACAAAGACACTCTCCTCGTCCAAATTTACGTGGATGATTTCATCTTTGGTGGTTCTTCTCATGCTCTTGTTGCCAAGTTTGCAGATCTTATGAGCAGGGAATTTGAGATGAGCATGATGGGAGAGTTGACTTTCTTTCTCGGGTTGCAAATCAAGCAAACCCGGGAAGGGACGTTTGTGCACCAAGGCAAGTACACAAAGGATATCTTGAAGAAGTTTAACATGGGCGAGGCAAAGCCCCTCTCGACGCCCATGTCGACCATGACTGCCTTGGATGCAGACAAGGAATGAGAGGCGGTGGATCAGAAGGAGTACCGAAGCATGATCGAGTCGCTTCTGTACTTGACAGCGACTCGGCCGGACATTCAGTTCGCCGTCTGCTTGTGTGCACGCTTTCAGGCGTCCCCATGGACTTCGCACAAGCAGGCGGTGAAACGCATCATGAGGTACTTGCGCTTCACTCCCGAATTTGGTCTTTGGTTTTCCGCCTCCTCCTCTCTTGTGCTTTGTGGTTATTCTGATGCCGACTTTGCCGGTTGTCGTCTTGATCGGAAGTCCACTTCTGGGACTTGCCAGTTTCTCGGGTCTTCTCTTGTGTCTTGGTCTTCTCGCAAACAGTCTAGCGTGGCACAGTCGACGTGCGAAGCTGAGTACGTTGCCGTGGCTACCTGTTGTTCGCAGTTGCTTTGGATGATTGCGACTTTGAAGGATTTTGGTCTTGAGCTTACTAAAGTGCCTCTGCTTTGCGATAGCACGAGTGCCATTAGTGTAGCCAAAAATCCCGTGCTTCACTCTAAGACCAAGCACATTGATGTTCGATTTCACTTCTTGAGAGATCACTATGAGAAGGGCGACATTGACCTCCGGCATGTCGATACCCAAAACCAGCTTGCGGATATTCGCACAAAACCTCTCGATCAAGCTGCGTTTTCTCGTCTTCGGGGCGAGTTGGGTGCTTGCTTTCCTTTTTAGAGGAGGAAAGCTTTGTGTATCTTAGTTATTTTGGTTCTTATTTGCCTTTTCTTTCTCTTTCTTTTAATTTGTGTCTTTTTAGTTGTTAATTGGTTTCATTGCATTTTGCATCTCATTTGCATTTGTGACATAGTTCATTTTAAGCTTCATACCTATAGCCGATATAGTGAATCTATGCTCTGTTTGAGGTGCTTTATGTGTCTATGGTGTTGCCTAACTTAGACTCTCTTTGATCTCTTGATATGTAATAGAGCTAAGTTAGAAAAGCTTTAAAACTGAATTTAATTCCCCATGTCACCTCTGAAATGCCAGTAGAATGTGTAGGCTTTTGAAGATCCTTCTTGGCTGCCTTATATATAGCTTGTAACTATGGCTCTTCATTGTTTCATTCACTTCCATTGAGCACCATGCTTAAAATTGAACTAAAATGAAATTGCTCTCTATTATGTGAATTGGAAAGATCGAGTTGGGTTTGCATTGTGAGCACTTTACCGTGTGTTCGAGACCGGTGTGTTAAGTCCTTTGACTTCGTCCGGTTGGTAAGAAGTGGCATTACTTTGCTTACAACCACTCGCATACAACTTGTAATGTGAATAACACTGAATTTTGGATGCAAAACTCTAAAAAATTCATTCAGTTGGGTCATTGGCTTGTTGTATGAACTTTGCTAGGGATAGTTTTACTTGCTATACATGAGATTTCTTTGAGTTCGATCCTATCTTGTTTGCCATGTCTAGTTGTCTCTAGGAGGTGATACCCATTCCTTGCTCACACATGTAATCTTCTCTATTTTAGCTTCTAAAGTGATCTTTAGCTCAACCTGAGTCTTAGTTGGGCACGTAGAGCTTTTCCTATTCTCACAGGATCACATCACTTAGAGCATCCTTTCATTGTCTTAGCTCTATGTATGAAGCTTGTTGCACTCATTTTGCATATCATGGCATTTGTGGCCAGTTCTTGAGTTTTGAGCTCTGATGAGATTCATGTGTCAACAAGGGGAGAGATGTGCATTTCACTCCATCTACACTTAAGGGGGAGAGTTGTGCATTTTGTGGGAAGAAAGCATGGGGGAGAGATATGTGATCAAGAGGGAGAAAATGTGCATTTTGTGAAAATCTTGCTTCTTTGGCTCTTTTCACCGTTCCTTGGTATCTTGTGTATGCTTTTGCCTAGGGGAGCTTTTGCAAGATGTGTTGAGCCTTTGCCTCTTCTGGAGGGTCTAGCTTGTGTTTTGGCTCTGACAGGTTTCGATTGGCTTCTTGAGTTTTATGCGTTTTTAATTGGTATCTTTGAGCACCCTTACTGCTTCAATTGATATTCTGAGCTTTGAGAGCTTTGATTGGTATCTTTGGCTTGCTAGTGGTGTTGAGCCCATTTCTGCCTCTTCTTGAGGGCTAGCTTTGTTTTGCTTGGTTGCATCGAGCCGTTGTCCATGTCTTTGGGAACCAAGTTTTGGATGCGTTTTGCTTCTCTCAAGTGACCCCGTTTTGGCTCTCTTAGCTTTTGGTCATTTGGAGAGCTTTACCTTGTGGCTCAAATCTGAAATGCACTTGTGTTGATAATGCACTCATCAAGGGGGAGATTGCGAACACATGGTGGATAAGTACCCATATATGTTCAGTTTTGTGATGAGTGATTTCCCAACACTTGAGCGTTTCAGTTTGAGTGGCTTACTACTAATTTTTGCGAAAGCAAATGTGTGCCTGTCTATCGGCTTGTGGTGTGCAGGTACTATGCCTAGTGACAGTGGTCAATGGTGTGGAGAAGGTCGAGTAGAGGTTTGCAGTGCCGATGGACTGAGAGCGATGAAGGGCGGAAGCGGGGCTCGGATTGAGGGACCATGGGCACCGGCGGACTAGCTGTGGTGGATAGTACTTGGCACCGGCGAGTGCGAGAAGACATGGAGGTAGACCGAGTCGACCAAGTCAAGACGGTGGACGCGTGAGTCGAGTGGATGCTCAGGGGACTCGGAGTCCGACCGGGCGAAGACAAGGTGGCTCGCGTCGAGTGGTTTGGTGGTTTGGGCCTCAAAACCATCCGCGTCGGTTTCCGAGTTTGGGCCGCAAAACTCGGGGTTCGGTAGTTGAGCCCAAAGCTACCGGTGGCGGGTTTCCTGGGTTTGGGCCTCAAAACCTTGGCGGAGTTTCCGAGGAAGCGGGGATGGCACGTGGAGGAATCCTGGAGGTTGCGTCGAGGCGATGGCAACTCCTGGCAGGAAGCGGGGCCGTCCATTCAAATCGAGGGAGATTTTTACCGGAGCTTGGACTGCAATGTTTAGGCTAGGTAGTTCACTCATTGTATCTAGGGGGTCTTTGGGAAATAGCCAAAGCCTCTGATAAATAGAGGATGAAGGGGTATCCTCATCCTTTCTCTTGAACCCTAATCATTTGCCCCAACTCTCTCTCTCTACCCTCTCTCTAGTTCATGAGATCCCTAGGTTGATTTCACCAACCTCTATAAGAACTTGAGTTTGTTGCGAGGAATCGGAGGTCGTAACCTCCGTAAGCCATTGTGGCTTCGCTTTCTTGATCGTGTCCCCGTTTTGCTTGTGTTCTTCGTGTTTTGCTTTTGCTCCCTCTTTTTCCCGAGATGATTTCTCTTTGTAGGGAGTAGCTCTTGCAAATCCGTTTGAACCAAGTTATTAGTATTCGTGAGTAGCATCTTTGCACCGAAGGAATTCTCCTCAAACCTCACGAGTACGTAGATCCGGTGATTTCTTTGCAGCATTCTTCATTTTCTCTCTTTCCCCCAAATCTCTTTTTCTCGTTTACTCACACCAAATTGAGCGATGATTTCGTCGGGATAGCTCCTCCATAGCACTAGGATCATGCCTACAAAGTTTGGTTGCTATTGGTGAACATTTGGTCATGATTTGGAAGGATTTGGTGGAGAGAAAATCGTTTTCGCGGGTTTCAGCAGCTCTGCTCGCGAGTGTCGGACTAGGCTCCGGACGACTCTCCCCTAGCTCCGGACCATAGCAAGTGGTCCGGTGGTTTTGACCTCAGACGTGTCAAGCAGCGAAGGGCGTCGGACCAAGCTCCGGACTACTCGCTTTTGAGGCTCCGGACCATACCCCATTGGTCCGGTGGTCTCTGTCTGAGAGCGTACCAAGCGTCGGACCAGTTGGCATAGTCCGACGGTGGTGGTCCGACGGGTGGTCCAGAGCAAGGGTGCTCATTGCATAGTTTTCGGCAGTATGGAAGGTGAGCACTGAACCACTCTCCTTGGTCCGGGGGTGGCGTCAGACTAGTCCGGAGCAGGTCTTCCGGAGGTCGGGTGCTCTCTGCTAACTTTGGTCTTGGTTGGTGAGAGCGTCGGACCAGCCACCGGACCACTCGTCATTGGTCCGGTGGTCCAGTCTGAACTGGTCCAGAGCCTCTGTTGGTTTGCTGTTTTCGCCCGTTTTGCCTAGGTTCTTGCCTCTTTTCAATAGAGGTTGAGAACTTGGTCTTTGGGGTTTCCGGTGAGTTTTCCTCCACTGCCGGTGAGCTCTCAATTCTCCGATTTCGTCCGAATATTTTGGGAAGAGTGGCCCGAATATTTTGAGAGAAATTTGAGGCTCCCATTCACCCCCCCTCTGGTCACCGTTCTCGGTCCTTCAACCTCTCCACCGGTAGCCAGGATGTGCTCAAGAGGGTTGTCGGTGTTATGACCCGGGGGTCAAGACCACCAACGAGTAAATTTGTATATCGCGTGCGCCCTCTCTCAGACGTGATGCAAGATGGACACAAGGTTTATCCTGGTTCGGGCAAAGAAGGCCCTACGTCTAGCGGGGGAGGATGACTTGTATTATCTCGCACCCAAAGCGTGCTCGTACAGGGGGGGTACAAGCCGTGTTACACGGGTTTGCTCAGAGTGAGCTGCGGTCTAAGGCTAGTGGGTTTTCCCTAGGCTGCGGGTTTGCCACCCGAGGGGTCGATCGAGTGGCGGGGTGTGTATGCGTGGAGTGTGAGAGTCTGAACTGAAGTCTCGGAGATTTTAGGATCTAGCCCTTTATTCTACCTCGGTGTCCAAGGGGAGGTCCGAGGGTACAGGACCCTAACTGTGGCAGTATGGGTCGCGTGTTCTCGGCACAGTGTTGGCGAAGGGACGACGTTCACTGTGCTGGCATGGTCTTCCCATCCTTCTGGCGTCCCCGGTCGCGGTGGCAGTAGAAGTCGCCGTGGCATAGCGTCCGCAGACGGGCACGAATCCCACGGCTGAAGCGGGACGGGGCGGATGGGACGGCCCCCACACTGGAGTTGATGAAGAAAGGGGTCGAGCCCCTCGGTCGAGGGGGGGGGTCGTGCCCCGCGTGGATCTGTCGCATTCCCGAAGTCGTCGTCGAGGGCCGCACTATTCACTTTCCGAGGGGTACTGCTGGAGTCCCTACTTGCGTAGTGGCGACAGTGGCGGCACAGTTGACAGGAATCGGGGATTTGACGGGGAGTTGGCGGATTTGACAGCGGACGCGGGCGCCCATGTCGTTAGGTGGTTTCACTTTAACCCATGTCGGGAGCAGTTGGTTTAATCGAGCCTCTCGTTCGGGGATCGTCCGTTCGACCCCTGGTCCGTCGCTCATCGTCGAGGTAGGGTCGGAGCACAGACGGGGTCGGAGCAGAGACGGGGTCGGAGAGGTCGAGGTAGAGGTCGAGGGGTCGTTCGTTCGTCGAGGTGGGGGCCGGGGGGTCGTTCGCTCGCCCCCTCGGTCCATCATTTATCGTCGAGGTAGGAACCGGGGGGTCGTTCGCTCGCCCCCTCGGTCCGTCATTTATCGTCGAGGTGGGGGCCGAGGGGTCATTCGAATGACCCCTCGTCCGTCATTCGGCGTCGAGGTGGGCCGGCCCGTGACTTGTTGCCACAGCTGGTGTAGAGGGGCCCCTCGAGTGATGGGCAGTGGGCCGGTCCCTGCCTTAAAAATAGTTGCTATGTTTAGCGTTGATTTATCGAAGGGTTTAGGGTACCCCTTACCTTCGTACCCGACAGTAGCCCCCGAGGCCCCAGAGGAGTGATTTAGAACTCCTCTAGGGGCTATGATACACGTTTTCTCGGAGGGAGTAAGGATTACCCGGAGGTTTTGTCCTTGGCCTGCAGGGTTAGTGAGAGGTTCGATTCTTCGTGTGGTGCGCGCGAGCGCACCCCACGGGGGTAGCCCCCGAGGCCCCAGAGGAGTGATTTAGAACTCCTCTGGGGGCTATAATATGTTGTATCAAGGGGTTTTTTAAGGATACCTGGAGGCGTGGCACCCTGTCGAGGGGTCGATTCCATCCCTTTCCCTGAAAAGAGAAGTGTTCGAGGGCGGTTGTCGAACCCTACCGAGGGCCAGCCTTCGCTCCCTCGAGCACAACTGGAGTCAGAGCGCCCCGCCCGAGAGGTCGACTCCGTCTGCCAGGTCACGAGTTTTTCGACCCTCTATCGTCGAGGGGTGCCGTGCGTAGTCGGGCCCTCGAGCCCTCGAATGGCTAGGCCTTCACTACCTCATAGCGTCCTTCCCACGGATCTTTGCGTTCGGATTGTGGGGTGAAGAGCATCGTGCTATCCTCGTTAGGACCAGCCCGAAGTCTTCGGTGAGCTGTTCTCGGGCATGAGTCCATTAGAAATGGTGCCCAGTACGGGTAAAAATCCGAGTGAGAACACGTGCCCCATTCGATAGGGGTCGACTAGTGGCCCAGAGGCGTTCTCATTTTTAAGTAAGCCGTACGGCTTACTAAGCACGACCATGTGGATTACCAAGGTGCCAACCCCATTCGATAGGAGTTGGTGGCTCGATGCCTCCCAGCGGAGGGATCCTTAGGTATTCCTAGGTTATGCCTCGGATATGTCCCAGGGAGCCTCGAGAGTTCGTTCTCGAGCTAGGGGCACGCGCCTGGCCTCCCCGGGACATCCCTGACTCGCATACTCGAGGGCGGCTGTCGAACTCCGTTCGTGGAGCCAGCCTTCGCTCCCTCAAGATTTGGGGGTGGACCGGAGTCCGTTAACCATGGGTCCTTCCTGACCTCAGGTACTCAAGGGCGGCTGTCGAACCCTATGTAAGGGCCAGCCTTCGCTCCCTCAAGATTTGACGGATGGTTCGTCATCCGACGCTATCCTCAGGAGGAGTCCTGCCTTGTGGAACGCCAATGGGGAAGAATGGGTAATTATATTGAACTTGGGGACATACCTGTGTTCTTTGCCCCTCGGGACGGAGCGCTCGAGGGAGGCTATCGAACCCCACGAAGGGGCCAGGCTTTGTCCCTTCGAGGCTGTGGAGTGAACTGGGGTCGACGACCCGACATCTCCTCCGACCTCGGGTACTCGAGGGGGGCTATCGAGCCCGTTCGTGAGCCGGCCTTTATCCCCTCGAGATTTTTGGGGTGGACCGAAGTCCTAACCCGAGGTCATTTCTGCCCTCGGATACTCGAGGGTAGCTGTCGAACCCTCTTTCGAGGGCCAGCTCTTGCTGCCTCAAGATTCCTTACCTCCGAAGATAACGCTTCCGGCCGCGCACCTTTTTAGGCGATGTCCGTTCGGCGCAACAGTGGCGGTTGCAGGGCGGAGTGCGGAGCGGAGCCCGACGATGGGACTGAACGCCTTATCCAGGAGGAATACGAGGAAGGGGAGTACAGACGCATTAAATGCAAAGATTCTCTTGCCTGTTTCGCCAGATTCGTCCGTTGTCCTCCTGCGTATAAGTAGCGAAGGTGAGGAGTCGGGTGTTCTTTCTGCACACTTGCCTTCCTTGCCTCCTCGCCTTCATCTTCCCTGCCTCCTTCTCCCCGCCATTGCCTTAGGCATCCCGCGAGCCGGAACTCTACGCAAGCGGGAGTGAGAAAGAGAAGGGAGATAGGGAACGTACCTTGCGCCCCTGAGCCCGAGCGCACCATCGTCCTCGATCCCATGGCCAAGTTTAGCCTCGTCGGCTCCGATGACTGGCCCGCGTCCTCGGTGACCGCCTCGCGCCTGATGGGCTTGGTGGAGAGCGGCCTCCTCCGGCCTGTCACCTCTGCGGAGTGACTGGAGTGGGTGCTGCCATCGCCGGACCATGCCGAGCCCAACCCGCCGGAGGGGTACGTAGTGAGCTTCGAGATCTTCCATCGGGTGGGACTAGGCGCCCCGCCTAGCCACTTTTTGCGCGCACTTCTCCATCACTACGGCCTGGAGCTCCAACACCTGACCCCCAATGGCATCTGCCAGGCGGCGGTCTTCGCCGCGGTGTGCGAAGGCTACCTCGGGATGGAGCCCCACTGGGAGTTGTGGCTCCACCTCTTCAAGGCGGACATCTTCCATGCATCGGTCGGCAAGGGTACCCGCAGGATGGTCAGGGCCGGGTGTTGCTGCATCTCCGTCAAGCGGATGGAGTGCTGGATCCCGAGGAAGTTGTCGTCGAGCCACTCCGGATGGCATTCCGGGTGGTTCTACCTGCGGAACGACGACAACCTGTTCCCGGCATACACCGGGAGGACGATCGACGAGTAGCCAGACCGCTGGAAGTACGGCGTCGTGGCGAGCAAGCAGCACCGCATCAACAACCTGCTGGACGCGGTCAGGCGTCTGAAGGAGGAGGGACTCATGGCGGAGATCGCCGCGTCGGCGTTCCACCAGCGGCGGGTCGTGCCACTGATGGCTCAACCCCTCCGCATCGACGAGATGGGTCCGGGGGTCGACCTCTCGGGCTGTCGCCTCGCCGAAGATGAACTGGCCCCGGATAGGGTGGTCCGCCGTGTCCGCTGCTTCTTCGCGGGCTCGTTCCCCGTCAAGAACGTCGCGAAGATGCCCATGAAACCGGACGAGGGCTTCTTCGAGCTGGTAAGGTCCTCTCCTCTTGTTGGAGTCCTCGTGTTCGCCTTTTCCATCTCTTTTGCCTGCGTTCTGACTGCCTCGCGTTCCGCAGGGGAACGTCTCCTTCCGGCCCTCGCCCACGCCGGTGAAGGAGGACCAGGCCGGGAAGCTGGTGAGGCGCCTCCAGGCGGAGAAGCAGAAGGCGGACAAGGACAAAGTCAAGGAGGCCACGGCTAAGAGGGCCCGGCAGAAAGAGGCGAGGGAACAGTGCCAGGCCCGACAGAGGCGGGAGGGCCTCCCTGAGGAGTTATCGCCCTCGGAAGAGGAGGACGAGGAGGAGGAGGAGGACGAGGAGGTGAACTAGAGCGAGGAGGAACAGACAGCGCCTGAACAGGCGGCCATCGGAACCGGAGGAGGGGAGGGGTCGACCTCGAGGTCGGCCCCTACCGTCGAGGCTGAGCCACGGGGGGGAGCGCCCCGTGGCTTCTCGGGAAGAAGTGTCGCGGCATATGCGTGGGCAGTCATCGCGATCCCCGCTGGGGGGTCGATCGAGCGAGCCCTCGGCGCCTGCCGCGTCGAGCGCACGGGCGTCAGGCCCATCGGTGCAAGAGGAGACCAGCAAGGGGACGACGGTGGCGCCGTCGGCCCCTGCCCAGGAGATGGTGCCGAGGGCCGCCTCGACCCCCGCCCCCGGGCGGTGGTGTTCAAGAGTTCGACCAGCCTGACGGTCGCCGGGCATAAACGCCGGGTCCCGAGGGGGTAAGTCGCCTTCGAGGGTGTTGTTCGTATTTTTCTCTTTGTTGATAATGACCTGTGGTCATCGCTGCGCATGGGTTTCTTTCTCAGGTCGAAGCGCCCGCAGGGAGACGCGTCCTTCGCCCCCGCCAAGAAATTGAAGGTGGGGGCTGCCGTCGGGGCGGCCGCCGAGGCCGGTCCCGCTGCTCCGCCCTCTTTGACGCTCACCCCCGAGGCAGCACGGGCAGCCAAGGCCCGGGAGGCGATGGAGCGGGGGACGGGCAGAGGAGACTGGCCCGTCCGCCCCTTGGCATCCGCCCCACTGGCAGAGGAGACGGGCCCGTCCGCCCCGCCCGCGAGGGCCACCGAGGCAGCGGGGGTCGCTGAAGCGACGGTCGCGGTGCCTGCGCGGCCGTCGGAAGGAGTCGCGGGGCTTTCGTCGAAGGCGGTTGCGGCCGAGGAGGTGGAGGTGGTTGGGTCCCAGGCCCCTGTGAACGAGGGGGAGGCTTCGGCTCACCCAACGCCGGGGCGGTGGCCCGAGGGCCTAGCCTTGCTGGAGGCTCGACTCTAGCTCGAGCGCGAGGGCACGACTGCCGCTGCATCCGAGGTCCCTTCGACGACACCGGAGCTCGAGGCGGGGGGTCCGGTCGAGCGGCCCGAGGTGACACCCGCGCCGGCGCAAGACGGGATGCTGATGGAGTCCACCCCCGATGAAGTGGACGAGATGGTGGCCGAGCTGGTGGGCTCGGCGGAGACGACCACCGTCGCGGTCCCTTGGGCGGAACCGGAGGTGGCTCGGCCTCCCCTCGAGGCTGGGGGGCCGTTGCCTCGAGGTAAGCCATACTTCGACTTACTCGAGACGCAGTGGGTTTGCATTGCTGGGTGCTAATTTTTTCGAGTCTTTCACCGCGCAGGGCCGTTCTACTGGCCGGGGTTTCCTTCGCCTGGTGGCGACGGCTCGGCGGGGCCGTCGATGTCCTCGCGGGGTGGCCCCGAGGACGGGAGAGGACAGGCGGAGGAGTTCTCCCCCCTCTCTGCTTGGCGAGAGGAGGTCGAGCGGCGCGGGGTCCCGCCGCCGTGCGCCAGGGCGTCACGCGGGCGGTCGAAGAGAGGATCGCCGCCCGCAGCGTGGCCTGGGGCCAGGAGGTTCTCGAGCTGGCGGACCCTCAAGACCCCGAGCGGCTCTTCCTCACGCTCGACGACCAGGCCGAGCTCCGACGGTGGGAGCATGTCGAGGAGTATCAGGCCTGGTTTGAGCACTCGGTACGCCGCGCCGCGGAGGTCGCCGCCATGGACATACGCCAGGGGATGGAGGTGGGTTTCGCTCTCCCTTAGATTGTACTTGGATTGTCTGATTGCTGTTTGCTGATGGTCTTCCCTTTTATCCTCGTCAGGCGCTGCAGGCGAGGTCTTATGACAAGTCCCAGTACATCCTCCGGGTGCAGGAGCAACTCCCGACCCTTCGCGCCTCGCTGGATAGGGCGGAGGATGAGGTCGCCCGCGCGAGGGCTGAGGCAGCAGCCGTCCGGGAGAATGCCGAATCGAAGGTTGCCCATGCGAGGGCCGGCTTCGAGGCCGTGCAGAAGGAAGCCTGGGCGGCCTTGCAGACGGCACAGACGAGGCTCGACATTGCCCTTCAATCGACTGTCACGATCGGGCGGGAACGGGACGCTGCCCTCGAAGCCAAGCGCAAGGTCGAGGAGGAGGCCACCCGGCTGAAGGAGGAGCTGGCCCAGGCGACGGAGGGCATCCGAGGGCTCCGGGGAGACCTCAACGCCATCTCCCGCGAGCGCGACACTCTGGCCGTCTCCCTGGGCGTGGTGGCGATGAACCAGAAGAGGGCCCTTGATGACGCAGGAAAAACCATCGAGGGCCTCGAGGCCAAGGTCAGGGGTCAGTCCTCCGACCTTGTCGACGTCAGCTGCCAGCTCGAGGAGACCGAGCAAGCCTACTCCACCCTGGATGCGCATGCCCAAGGTGAGTGTTTCGAGAGTGTTGCAGAATCTGTCCTGCCTCAACCCTCTTCCTGCTCTTTTGGGTTTTGACTGTGCTGCGTGCTTGTTTTGGCAGAGCTCGCGACGGATAATGCCCGCGCCCACGAGGACCTGAACAATCTTCAGGGCCTCCTCGGGACTGAGGCGAACCTCAATGCGAGGCTCGCGGACGTCATCAACACCTTCTGCGATGACCTCTCGGTCAAGCCGGAGCCGGAGGTCGAGGGTGACGCTCGAGGGGACTCCCTGCTGCACCGCTTCTACTCCATGACGCAGGAGGTGACGGAGCACGTCCAAGCCGCCCTGCATGTGGGCATGAAGCGGGCCCTCGCGGTCGTCAACTCGGTCTACAATGTGGACCTCAACCTCGTTGTCGACGGGTTTGCCACCGACCCGAGGCTGACTGTCGAAGAGAACGACGCGAGGTGCCTGGAGTTGATGGATCTCGCAGAGGTGCCCGGAGGCGAGCTGGCGAAGCTCTTCGAGCCCGAGGTGATCCCCTCGGTGGACGGAGATGGCGCCGAGTAGCCCTCGGAAGGTGTCGATGAGTTTTTGCGTACTTTTCACCTTCCGATGTGGCCAACGGGTGATGCCCAACTTCCTGCGTGGCTTCTTGAGGACCGCGACCCCCTCGATGAGTAGTCCCGGGCCTGCGAGCCATATCTGGACAGGAAGGCCCATGTAATAGTTAGGCTTTTTGTACTGATACAATGCCGAGCCCCCGAGGGCTTCTTGTGTATAATGCATTTTGATCGAGATGCACATAGTTATTTTTGTTTTTCGAGCTCTCCCTGCTTTTCTTTGCCTAAGTCGACGCTTATGGACTTAAGTGTTCGACGCACGCTCGCATCCTTGGAAGGGGGGGAGCGAGCGGGGATACCGTAGCCCTGGGGCGTAGGTGAATCCCTGGCTCGACGACACCCGCGACCCTTAGGGAGTTCGAGGCGCCTTTACTTAGTCACGAAGCGTACTCGAGGGAAAGAAAGAGAGGGAAAGCCGAGTTTCGAAAAACGTTCGAGTTTTTCGGGGACTTAGGAGGGGGGTGCCCCCCCTGTTAGCCCCCGAGGGAGGCTCAACTTTGCTGAGGCAAAGTTGAGGCTACCTTAGTGCTATAGACGGGTACGTCTCGTTATTTCTACTTCTCGAGCTCTCTCTGCTTTTCTTTGCCTGAGTCGACGCTTGTGAACTAAGTGTTCGACGCACGCTCGTATCCCTGGAAGGGGGGTGGCGAGCGGGGATACCGTAGCCCTGGGGCATAGGTGAGCCCTGGCTCGATGACACCCTCGACCCTTAGGGAGTTCGAGGCGCCTTTACTTAGTTATGAAGCGTACTCGAGGAAAAGGTCGAGAGGGAGAGCTAAGTTTCGAAAAAATGTTCAAGTTTTTCGGGGACTTGGGAAGGGGGTGCCCTCCTTGTTAGCCCCCAAGGGGAGCTCGATTTTACCGGGGCAAGGTCGAGGCTACCTTCGGTTTACGAACGAATGTGAAATGTGTTTCAAGAACATTTTATTCATTCGAAGATTTGTACATAAATGCGAAAATGTACAGGGCCCTGAGGCCTCAGGGATAGAAGCGACGTAGCTGTTCGATGTTCCATGCGTTGGTGAAGATCTCGCCCTTCTCGTTCTTTAGCTTGTAAGTGCCGGGCTTCAGCACTTCTGCCACGATGAAGGGTCCCTCCCACGGTGGCGTCAACTTGTGACGCCCCTTGTTGCTTTGTCGACGGCGCAGAACGAGGTCGCCGACGTTGAGGTCCCTTTTGCGCACGTTTTTGTCATGGTAGCGCCGCAACGTCTGCTGGTACTGTGCCGACTTGAAGAGGGCCATGTCACGGGCTTCCTCGAGCTGGTCGAGGGAGTCCTCTCGGGCTACCATGTTGGCTTGCTCGTTGTAGGCTTTCAGTCGAGGGGACCCGTACTCGAGGTCGGTGGGGAGGACGGCCTCGGACCCATAGACCAAGAAGAACGGAGAGAATCCTGTGGCTCGACTTGGTGTCGTTCGGAGACTCCATAGCACAGCGGGCAGCTCATCGACCCATCTCCTGCCATGCCTGTTCAGCCGATCAAAGATCCTTGGCTTGAGGCCCTGCAAAACCATACCATTGACATGCTCGACCTGACCGTTAGTTCGAGGGTGGGCAACTGCGGACCAATTCAACCTGACATGGCGATGGTCACAGAAGTCTAGGAACTTTTGGCCGGTGAACTGCGTGCCATTGTCGGTGATGATGACGTTGGGGACCCCGAAGCGGTGGATGATGTCGGTGAAGAATAACACGGCTTGTCGAGATTAGATGTTGGCGATGGGTCGAGCCTTGATCCACTTCGAGAACTTGTCGACAGCCACGAGAAGGTGAGTGTGGCCACCCTTGGTTCTTTTCAGGGGGCCGACCATGTCGAGCCCCCATACTGCGAACAACCAGGTTATGGGTATCATCTGAAGAGCTTGGGCGGGTAGGTGGGTCTGCCTGGCGTAGAATTGGCATCCCTTGCAGGATCGAACGAGTTTGGTGGCGTCATTGACGGCCGTCGGCCAGTAGAAGCCCTGTCGAAAGGCACTTCCTACCAGCGTTCTCAGCGCCGCGTGGTAGCCACAAGCCCCCGAGTGTAGATCTTTCAGCAATGCCCTCCCCTCCTCGAGGGTGAGGCAGCGTTGAAGTACACCCGACGGGCTATGTCGATATAGCTCGCGGCCGTCCCCGTACAAGACGTAGGTTTTGGCACGTCGAGCTACACGACGGGCTTCCGTGTGGTCTTCTGGGAGTTCGCCCCGTGTCAGGTACTCGAGGTAAGGTGCGCGCCAATCCGTCGGAGGGGTTGGCGCTGCGACAGCCCCGTCGATCTCCATGACCTCTCCCCCGCTTGAGGGGGGATCAGTCGAGGGGGGTGGATCGACCCCTTGCTCGAGGGCGGGAGCCCCTGAGTCCAGGTCGACGGACGGCTTGTAAAGATCCCTCGAGAAGATGTCGGGAGGGACCGTGTGTAGAATCATGGACCCTTGTGTTTAGGCGATTAACGACAATACTAGATCACTATGACTAACGTGTGTTTTGCAGAGACAAAGTCATTTATGTTAGGTCATGAGTGATGTATTTTGAATGGGCTTAATGGATATTCATGCCCTCAAGATGGAAATCGTTTCGGTTGCAAAGGATGGAGATACACGACGAAGACTAGGCTAGTTCTTAGTGCCATAAGGTTGAGAAGGGCACTAAGTATAGCTAGGGCTTTTGTTTTTCCTTTGACCGTACTATAAAGGGGGGTATGAGGTTAGTAGCTTGACCTAGGAGAGTTTAGTAAAGTGGGTATATGCACACTTGTCACAACTAGTCCTAGAGACCTTGCTTTCAGCCCTTGACAAACCCTAGAAATGGTAGGAGCGAAATCCCTTAAGAAACCTCAGCGAAAACGGTTGAAAAAGAGGAAGAAAGAGGCTCCGGACCACTTTGCTAAGTGGGCGTCGGACCAAGGAGAGTGGTCCGGTGGTCCCTGACTTAGGCAGTTTTTCAGTTCAAGGAGCTCCGGACCACCTGTCTGGTAAGCACCGGACCATAGGAGAGTGGTCCGGTGGCTTGGTTCAGAGAGACAGAAGGCTCCGGACTAGTCCGACGGTTAGTCCGACGGCTAGTCCGACGCCTCAAGACAGGGGTTTCGGTTTATGCAGAGAGCACCCTGGCTCCGGACCAGAGCGTCGGACCAGGGCACCGGACCAAGCAGAGTGGTCCGGTGGTGTGTAAAAGAGAGAAAGGATTTCACTCAGAGAGCACCGAGGCTCTGGACCAGAGCGTCGGACTAGTGCGTCGGACCAAGCAGAGTAGTCCGACGGTGCCTGAGTTTGAAATCAGAGTGAGCTCCGGACCAGTGTGCATGGTCCAGTGGTGTGAGCTCCGGACTAGTCCGGTGGCTACGCAGAGAGAAGAAAAAGTAAAAAACGGCTAGTTTTGGAGGTGGGGACTATTTATAGTTGCCCCCTTGGTCCTTAGAGTGACTCTTGGCCATTGTTTCAGCTGGTGACACCTTGAGAAATCTATTGGAGAGCCAAGAGTCTAGTGAGGGAGAGATTAGAGAGAGTTCATCTTGTTCTTCCCTCCTAGAGTGATTAGGAGTGACTTGTGTGCATCCATCCACCTTCCTAGCCTTGAGTGGGTCAAGTGAAGGTCTTGTGCTTGTTACTCTTGGTGTTCGACAGCACCTAGACGGTTTGGTGGTGTTCGGAGGAAGTGACCGCCGGGAGATTGTTGGCGGTTCTTCTCCAAGCTCTTGTGATCGGTTGTGGGCGATTCACCGAGCCGGAGTGGCGAAGAATCAGCCCGTAGAGAGCACTCTACCCTTGCGCGGGTAGAGGGGGAGCGATACCTTGCGAGGTGCTCCAACGAGGACTAGGGGGGTGCGTCGACACCTCGATACCTCAGGAAAAAATCGCTGCGTCCATGAGATTTTCTTTTCCCTAGCTCTTTACATCTCCGTCTTGTTTTTACATTTCCTACTAGAATTGCTTAGGTTGTTTTTAATTCCTATGAACTGCTACCGCTTTCTAGTTAGGACACACGGACGATAGGCACTAGGGGGTGATTGGCATTTGATAGGTTTTTATATTTGCCTTAGAAATTCTAAACAAGCCCAATTCACCCCCCCTCTTGGGCATCTTGATCCTTTCAATTGGTATCGGAGCCAGGTTGCTCTAAATTAGGCTTCACCTCCTAGAGCAAGATGTCCCATGGGGATGGACCGCCACCCATGTTCGATGGGGATGACTTTCCGTATTGGAAAGTGCGGATGGAGGCCTACCTTGAGGCCGTGGATGTCGGTGTTCACAAAGCCGCCACCCAAGGTGGATCGGTGTTTGCTGAGGACCCATACTTTGAGAAGAACAATGCCAAGGCAAAGAATATTCTTTTCCGTGGCATTTGCAAGGATGTGTTCAACCGTGTAAGGAATTGCAAAACCGCGCATGAGATTTGGACAAACATTTGTGCTCTACACGAGGGCACTAAATGTGAAAGAGAAGAGCGCTATCACCTTATCATTGCTAAGTTAAATGCTTTCACCATGCTATCTCATGAAAATGCTAATGAAATGTATTCTCGCTTGAATGTGCTTGTAGAGGAGTTAAATGGCCTTGGACTCTCTCAAATGACACCGGCCGATGTGGTGCGCAAGATACTTTGTGTCCTTCCAATAGACAAGTATAGCCACATTGTCATGGTTCTTCATCAAGGCGATCTCTCCGCAACTACACCAACGCAAGTGTTGGGCAAGATCAATGCTCATGAGATGTACATGAAGATCAATGATGGAACTTCATCATCCTCCAAGAAGAAAGAGAATGAGGAAAAGAAGGACTTGGCTCTCAAGGCATCTTCCAAGGAGAAGTGCAAGATTCAATATGTTGTTGAGAGTACAAGTGATGATGATGATGAAGACAACATTGCTCTCATGGTGAAGAAGACCGCCAAGATGTTGAAGAGGCTAAACAAGAATGGAGTCAAGTTTGACTCAAAGAAGAAGAAATTCTTCACAAGCTCTTCAAGGAAGCCAATCTCCCAAATGAAGTGCTACAATTGCGGCACTCTTGGTCATCTAGCCCATGCGTGTCCCGAAGAGAAGAAAGACAAGTTCAAGAACAACAAGTTCAAGAACTTCAAGAAGAACAAGGGCGGCAATGATGACTCAAGTGATGATGACAAGAAGCAAGACAAGCCATACAAGAAGAAGAAGAACTTCAACTTCCAAAAGAAGAAGAAGGATGGCAAGGCTTACATTGTGGGTGATTGGCTCACCGACATTGATGATTCAAGTGACTCCTCCGATGATGAGAGTGAAGAAGAGAAGGTGGCCGCTTTGGTGATTGGTTCTTCTATTCCACCGCCACCTCCTCCTTCATCGCCGGGCTCATCCTCTACACACCTATGCCTTATGGCTAAAGGTGACAAGAAGGTACAAAAAGAGGATGATGGTGATGACCTCTCTAGTGAGGATAGTGATGATGAAGAAGCACCCTCCTATGATGAGCTAATTAAAATTTGCAACAAATATGCTAGCATCATAAGGAAGTACAAGAGTAAAAATGACAAACTTCTTGAAATCAAGGAAAACTTGCATGATAAGCTTGATAACTTGTCTAGTGCTAATGATGATTTGAAGCTTGAGATTAACTCTCTCACATCTAGAACTAGGGAGCTCAAAGCCTCTCTTAAGCAAGCCAATGAGAAACATGATAAGCTTGAGAGGTCATCCCAAGAGCTGCTCACAAGGTTTAACTTGCTAAAAGATGACTACAATCAAGTGAAAAGTGATCATGGCACACTAGTGGTAGCAAATGAATTACTTACTCAAGATCTTACACATGTTGCTACTAACCCGTGTGCTAAGTGTGCAAGTGCTACCTCTTGTGATATCAAGCTTGATGATGTAGCTCTTGAGCAAAGTGCAAAGTGCAAGGGTAAGAGAGTTGTAGAAGCCGACAAGTATGATGATTATGTGAAGATGAGTGAAGATAACTCAAAGCTCAAGGAAGAGCTAATCAACCTCAAGGCAAACAAGCCTTTCACCATCAAGCCGGCTCAAGAAGAAGACAAAGATGCTATCACCTTGATCAACTCTCTTCGAGAAGAAATTGCCAAGCTCAAAAATGACAAGACCAAGCTTACAAGTGGCCTTGAAAAGTTCACCAAGGGCCATAATCTCCAAAGTGAGCTTCTAATGAGCACCGTCATGAAGAGTGACAAGACCGGTATTGGGTACAAGGAGAATCAAGTGATGAAGGCCAAGGTCAAGATTGAAGCCAAGAACTACTACAAGAACAAGTACAATGGCTACAATCAAGAGAAGCCGAAGCCGAAGCCTAAGAGGTGTTTTGGATGTGGACAAATTGGTCATCTATCATTTCAATGCAAGACTCCACTTCCCAAGACCTTGCCCAAGCACACTAGGCCATTTGCTCATGATGCTCACTATGTCATACAAAGATTCCAAGGGTAGACCACTTGTGGTGTTTCTTGGACCACCAATGAAGAACAAGCCTAGGGTTCTTTGGGTTGCTAAGGAGTTGGTTGACAAGGAAATGGGGCCCCACACTAAGGGGGTTCCCAAACAACAAGCTTAACTCCAAGTTGCTTGTGTTTAGGTGAACTACAAGACCGGTGGGAGCCATTGGGTAATTGATAGTGGTTGCACTCAACACATGACCGGCGACCCCCGGATGTTCACCACACTTGATGAGGATTGTGCAAATCAAGACAAGATTACTTTTGGGGATAATTCAAAGGGCAAAGTTTAAGGCTTAGGCAAAGTGGCTATCTCCCAAGATCAATCAATCTCAAATGTCTTGCTAGTACAATCATTGAGCTTCAACTTGCTATCGGTTGGTCAACTTTGTGATCTCGGGTTTCATTGTCTCTTCACACCAAATGAGGTGATTGTGTCCAAGATTGAAGATTCATCAATGATATTCAAAGGGTTTCGGCACAACAACCTCTACTTAGTGGACTTCACTTCCAATGAAGCAAACTTGCAAGCGTGTCTATTCTCCAAGAATTCTTTGGGTTGGCTATGGCATAGAAAATTAGCTCATGTGGGCATGTCAACCTTGAAGAAACTTGTCAAGAAGGAAATGGTTAGAGGAATCAAGGATGTGGTGTTTGAGAAGGACAAACTTTGTAGTGCATGTCAAGCCGGCAAGCAAGTGGAAAACACTCATCCAACCAAAGCTTTCATGTCAACCTCAAGAGTCCTAGAGTTGCTACACATGGACTTATTTGGCCCTACCACCTATGCTAGTCTTGGAGGAAATCTCTATTGCTTGGTGGTAGTGGATGACTACTCTCGATACACTTGGGTGTTGTTTCTTCAAGACAAGGGAGAGACACAAGGCATCTTCAAAAATTTTGCTACAAGAGCTCAAAATGAATTTGATGTGAAGATCAAGAAGATTAGAAGTGACAATGGCACCAAATTTGTGAACACAAAGATTGAAGACTATTGTGATGAAGTTAGGATCAAGCATGAGGTGTCCGCCACATATACTCCACAACAAAATGGCGTCGTAGAGAGGAAGAACCAGACACTCATAACTCTAGCAAGGTCTATGCTTGATGAGTACAACACTCCCGAGAAGTTTTGGGCGGAGGCAATCAACACCGCTTGCTATGCGGCAAACCGTCTCTTCGTCCAAAGGCTATTAAAGAAGACCCCCTACGAGCTTGTCAATGGGAAGAAGCCGGATATTTCATTCTTCCGGGTGTTTGGTTGCAAGGTGTACATCTACAAGAAGCGCCAACACTTGGGTAAATTCCAACGGCGGTGTGACATTGGTTTCCTTGTTGGTTATTCACCTAAATCCAAGGCATACCGTGTATTTAACAAAGCCACCGGCTTAGTTGAAGAAACGTATGACTTGGAGTTTGATGAAACTAATGGCTCCCAAGGAGCGCTTGAAGATATTGATGTAGGTGATGAACCCTTGAGGGAGGCAATGAAAAATATGCCAATTGGTGCTATCAACCCGCAAGAGGTGGAAGAAGTTGAAGATGAAGCAAATCAAGATCCTTCTCCACCTCACACGCCTCAAGTTGATGAAGGAGATCAAGTGAGAGAAGCTCAAGAAGACACTCACATTCCTCAAGATCAAGCCGAGGCCGAAGCAAGCAATGTTGAAGCACCGCATCCTCCTCCTCAAGAGACAAATAGAAAATCAACATCCATCCTTCAAGCTCACCCCCATGATCAAATCATAGGGAGTCCATCAAAGGGAGTAATGACTCGCTCTAGACTTGCATCTTATGTTGAACATCACTCGTTTGTTTCCTTTGTTGAGCCTACTAGTGTAGAAGAAGCACTTGCGGATCCGGATTGGGTGAATGCCATGCATGAAGAACTCAACAACTTCACCCGGAATCAAGTGTGGACACTTGAAGAGAAGCCAAAGGATGCAAGAATCATTGGCACCAAGTGGGTGTTTAGGAACAAGCAAGATGATCAAGGCGTGGTTGTGAGGAACAAAGCAAGATTGGTGGCAAAGGGGTTCTCTCAAGTAGAAGGACTAGATTTTGGAGAGACCTTTGCTCCAGTTGCAAGACTTGAAGCCATTCGTATCCTTTTGGTGTATGCTTCACATCACAAAATGAAACTATTTCAAATGGATGTGAAGAGCGCCTTCTTAAATGGTTTCATTAATGAACTTGTCTATGTCTCACAACCTCCCGGGTTTGAAGACCCAAACTTGCCTAATCATGTGTATAGGTTGTCCAAGGCACTCTACGGATTGAAGCAAGCTCCAAGAGCTTGGTATGAGAGGCTAAGGGACTTCATAATCAAGAAGGGCTTCAAGATCGGGATCGTCGACACTACACTATTCACCAAGAAGCTTAATGGAGAGATCTTTGTTTGCCAAGTATATGTCGATGACATTATATTTGGGTCAACAAACCAAGACCATTGCAAGGAGTTTGGTGACTTGATGTCCAAGGAGTTCGATATGTCAATGATTGAAGAGCTAACCTTCTTCCTTGGCTTTCAAGTGAAGCAAATGAGAGAAGGGACCTTCATCTCTCAAGAAAAGTACAGTTATGATCTACTTAAGAAGTTCAAGATGGAGGATTGCAAGCCAATCAAGACCCCAATGCCTACTAATGGGCATCTCGATCTTGATGAGGGAGGTAAACCGATTGACCAAACTCTTTATCGTTCTATGATCGGTAGTTTACTTTATCTCACCGCTTCTAGGCCGGATATCATGTTTAGTGTGTGTATGTGTGCTAGGTTTCAAGCAAACCTTAAGGAGTCGCATCTTTGTGCAGTTAAAAGAATCCTTAGGTACTTAAGGCACACCCCTAGCATGGGTCTTTGGTATCCCAAAGGAGCTCCCTTCCAACTAGTTGGCTATTCCAATTCGGATTACGCCGGGTGTAAGGTTGATAGGAAGAGTACCTCCGGCGGGTGCCACATGCTAGGAAGATCACTTGTTTCTTGGTCCTCAAAGAAGCAAAATAGTGTGGCATTGTCAACCGCCGAGGCGGAATACATTTCCATGGGAGCAAGTTGTGCACAAATCTTATACATGACCCAAACACTCTTTGATTACGGCGTGTTTTTAAAAGAAGTTCCACTTTTGTGTGATAATGAAAGCGCCGTAAAGCTTGCTAACAACCCAGTTCAACACTCTCGCACCAAGCACATTGATATTCGCCATCACTATCTTAGAGATCATGTGGCTAGGAAAGACATCACACTAGTTGGAGTTAAGAGCGAAGATCAATTGGCGGATATCTTCACTAAACCACTTGATGAAACAACCTTTTGTAGGTTGAGAAGCGAGTTGAATGTGCTTGATCACTCTAACTTCACTAAAAGATGAGCTTGTGTGAATCATGCATTCATTTGTAATATAACATGTTTAATTTGGTAATGCACATAGGCTTGGCTAACGTGGTTAAGATAATCGCCTTCAAAGCGTGTGACAAAGCTTAATCGCGGTTTAAACTTGCAAGCAACCTAGATTTAAATTCCGTTTTGCATTGCATTTGCATAAGTGTTGCTTCTTCGTTTCTTTTCGGTTAAGTTTATTGGTCATCATTAGGTTCAACACTTAGGGGAGCAATTCAACGCTCTATTGAACTATTTTCTTATGAAAACTAATTCTAGCCTATGGCAAACTACTTCTAAAATTGAGGGTTTGCGAGATGGTTCTTATGTTAAGTCCAACAAGTGTTCCTCTTTGCTCTTTTGTGTTGGTACTTGGCTAAGAGAAAAGATTGGAGAGAAAATAGGAAAATTCAGAGCAATATTAAGCACCGGACCACCCTCCGGACCACTCTGCATTGGTCCGACGCAGTGGTCTGACACCCTGTCCCTCACTGCATAAATCTTTTCCAGCCAAAGAATCCGTCGGACCAGTGTCCAACGCTGCACCGGACCAATGACAAGTTGTCCGGTGCCTCTGTGATATCGATCTGTTCACCGTCGGACCAGTCCGGTGCTCCATCGGACTAGTCCGGTGAGTCGTCCGGTGCAGTAGTCCGGTGGCCGGTTGCTCTCTGTATTCTCTTCTCTGATACCATCGGACCACCCGTCGGACCGGCCACCAGACCAAGCGGAGTGGTCCGACGCTTTGAAAATTTGCGGATACAACCCCGCGAGCGGCTCTGTTTTTGTCGTGCCTTTCATTCCTCGTCCGTACACCGCCGCGCCATTGCCGCCGGAGACCCTCCTCCACCTGCGCCGCCACTACTCCGCGTGCTCGCCCTCACAACAGCAAAGCAGGACCGCCCTGAATCACCGCCGCCGTCCACCGCACCACCGTCCTCGCCGCCGCTCTCCACCTCGCTGGCGATTTGCTCTGCTCTCACTCCACCTCCCTACCGAGCTAGTACCAGCCCTAGGGTTTTCACCCTCCCTCCTTCCATTGCCCTGCAAAGTCAAGAGGCTAGGGTTTGCCCTAACCCTAAGTCGAGTTTCGACGTGTTCGTCCTCGAACGAACTCACTTCGTCATCGACTTCGACGTCTTCGTCCGCGACCGATTCCTTTCCGTCGCCGTCGACTCCGCATTGTCTCACTAGGGTATGGTTTTGATTTACGATATCGCGTTTTGTCGAGTCGTCGATTGAGTTATGCCCTAGTATTATTCCTTGCAAATCACCCCTCCATATTCAATCCAGTTCACTAAATCCTATTGCCAATTGTAATTCACAGCTGGTATATCTCGTTCGGAGAGTGCTTTGGTACTTGACATTGCTCTGAATAGATACGCTTTCTTACCTCAGGTATCATGTCAGATTTCATTCTATCACTTACCTAGATGCTTTCTTCTATATGGTTTCTTATCTCTAGACTTTATATATGCTTATGTATACCCTGTCTATTCTATCCCGTAGCAGTCTATGGCAGTTAAACTCGGAGCAAAGCTCGCGAGTAAGGATTGAGGCAAAGCCTCAGAGGTTCAGTCCAGTGGCTTGGAGGCCTCTCTGTCAGTTGTGCTCTGCTTGATCAGTTGTCAGTTGATTCTTCCAGAGGGCAGTGGTACTTTCTTTGATCAGTGGTTCTAACGGTTGACAGTTGATCTTGTGATTGACAGTGAGCAGTGGTTCTTTGCTTGATCAGTATGACTCGCAGTACTCGTGCTCACGCAGCTGGGTCCGGTGGTGATGCTCCTCCTCCTCCACGTCCTTCCATAGATAAGGGCAAGAAGCCAGTGGTTGAGAAAGCGAAGAAGAAGAAGCACAAGCTCACAGAGGCTGAGAAAGCCGAGGCAGTGGCTGATGCAGCGAACCGCGCAAAGTGAGGCGGTTGTCGAGGTACCGTGAGACTCGGCATCCCTCCGTGGGATCTTCCCTCTTCACCTCCAGCTGGGTCACACACTGAGGACACTCCATAGGAGCCAGAGCTTGTCACTGAAGCTCTGGGGACACCGTTGGCACCTAGTTCTTGGGGGCGTTCCACACGTTCCCAGTCTGCTCAGTCACCTCAGTCAGCGGCTCCCACAGCAGCTTCAGCCTCAGTTCACCTCGATCTGAGGAATCTTACAGCGAAGCAAGTGAAGAAGCTCAGATTTGTTGCTCTACAGAAGTGGTGTCCGGATCAGAGAGACCCCAGAGCCTCACCAGGTTGGCATACACCTCTCATGGAGGATTTCTACCGAGCAGCTCAGTTGACTAGCATTCAGATACGACCACACAGGGTTTGCTCCCTAGAGAGCATATTTGAGCTAGCAGGTGAGGAGATCCGCCCGTTCTTGACTTACCAACCGGGACTCGCCGATTTACTCGGGCGTTCTGGTAACTATATAGAGCGATGGGTTAGAGAGTTCTATGATTTAGTTTGGGTGGATCCGGAGCACAAGTTTGTGCAGTACACCTTTAGAGGCGAGAGGTACAGGCTATACTTGACCAGACTCAGAGAGATCTTTCGCTTCCGTCAGCAGGGTGGTGAGTTTGACTTACACTACGAGTGCTACCGAGGAGCCTCAGTGCCTCGCAGAGCTCGAGGAGGCCGTACTTTGTCAGTACAGGAGGTGGCTCCTCTGTTCAAGCCACCCTTCTCAAAGGGCTCCAGGCGTAGCCCAGCAGAGCTCAGGCCTACAGTTCACAGGTTGAACGAGGTGCTTCGTCGTACTCTGCTACCTCGCACGGGTTACAAGGAAGGATTGACCAACATGCAGCAGCTTCTCCTTCAGGCCCTGGTATCTCAGACACCATTCGATGTTGCAGATTTCCTTGTGTCAGAGATAGAGGATGTGATAGCAGATGGCATGAGGGCCCGACGACAGTTTCCCTATGCTGACTGGATTTCTTCGATTATTGCTATTGAGCTAGAGGGAGCGCACCCTGGACTCCGCGCTCTACTGGATCAGTCACCCACTACTTTCCCATATTACAGAGTCCTGGGGTCATTTGATAGCCGGTTTGGAAACCGGGTCCTCCGTCTTGTCAGAGAGAGGACAGCACCAGCTGACAGAGCAGAGGTTGATGCTCAGGATGAGGCGATTCGTGGTGTTGAGCAGCAGGAGCTCCATGGTCTAGATACTGGAGTTGATGTGACTCCTGAGGATACTTCAGACAACTCAGACGCCGAGTTCCAGCCAGTTCCACAGATGCCCCCACGGGCTCACGACACTGAGGCTGGCGGCTCTGCCTCTGCCACTGAGATGATGATGCTCAAACTCCTTGACAGGATGAATGAGCAGCAGAGCTCTCTCGTCACTACAATTACATAGCTCCAGCAGCGACAGGACGAGATGCAGCGACAGTCAGAGGAGCGTCACTTCGAGATGCAGCGACAGATGCTCGCTATGCAGCTAGAGTCTCAGCGCCTTCAGTTACAGTCCCAGCAGCTGTAGCAGCAGAACATGGCCTTTATGGCCCACATGATGAAGTGGACTGGCGCTCCTCCTCTAGAGTTCCCTGCAGCTCCACAGATACAGATGATGAGCACGTCTCAGCCCTCACAGTCAGTTGGGCAGCTTGGAGGGCCACAGTTCTCAGTTGGACCCTCAGTTGGTCCCTCAGTGGCCCCTACAAGCTCCGTCGGTCAGTCAGTCACTCCCACCCCAGCCATACCGTCCAGTGGACTTCAGGGTGCTGGATTGACCACCCCGTTCCAGTCACCGGCGACTCAGGTGACTTAGTGGTTGGACACCTTTGGACCCACTCAGCAGTTCACCCCTCTCACTACAGGATTCACTCCACTTACCGCTACGATGGGTGCTACTGCTAGAGATCTGTCAGCGTCCTTCAGTGACATTACCGGTCAGCCGTCCCCCACTGATCCTCAGATAGCAGCAGAGGTTGAGGCCGAGCTTGTAGCACCGACAGCCGATCAGCACCGCTCCTTAGTAGCTTCCTCCGAGGCTACACACGACAGTCAGGCTCCAGCCGTGTCTACTGCTCCTACAGCTGCAGTTGCTACCGATGCTACAGTTGTCACCTCTACACCAGTACAGCCTATGCAGTCTCCGGTTCTTCAGACTCCAGTCGAGTCAGTGCATGAGGCACAACCGGACACCGCAGCTCCTGAGGCTCCCACAGAGACACTGGCACCGGTTACCGATCCTACTGCTACTCCAGCTACTGCTCCTGAGTCTTCGACCACAGCAAACCTGTCAGCTTCTGACCCCCAGATCGCTTCACTACTAGCTACCGACACTCAGGGGGAGGATTCCGATGATGAGACTTATCTGGCAGCTTTCAGGGTGCTTGACCGGTCCACGGCTGCTTCCACTCCACCTCCAGACGCTTAGTTTAGGTGTTTCGACGCCAAAGGGGGAGAGGGAGAGTCGAGTAGATGGGCTAGCTTTAGGGGGAGCTAGTAGAACTCGTTCTTTTGTTGTGTATAAACTGTATTGCATCATGCATCATGTTTACCGTCTTATTGCATTGTATGATATGTGTGATGGTTGAGACTTGATGGTTGTGTGACATGTGTGGACATTCTTCTTTATATATCATGTCACTTGGTTATGCTATATTGCTTCCGCGCTAATCTCTGATCTTTTGGCTATAGCATATCCTTTTTGAAATCAAGTACTATGCTCATTTCATATCTATTGTGCTTGTCATGGCTTGAATGGTTAGGCATGTACTTGTCTTTCTTATAACTAACCCATGACTATCTCATGTCAAGTCATGTTTTCTTATCAAAATTCACTCATTATTCTCTACTCGAGCTTGTATTGTCGTCAATCACCTAAAAGGGGAGATTGTAGAATCATGGACCCTTGTGTTTAGGCGATTAACGACAATACTAGATCAGTATGACTAACGTGTGTTTTGCAGAGACAAAGTCATTTATGTTAGGTCATGAGTGATGTATTTTGAATGGGCTTAATGGATATTCATGCCCCCAAGATGGAAATCGTTTCGGTTGCAAAGGATGGAGATACACGATGAAGACTAAGCTAGTTCTTAGTGCCATAAGGTTGAGAAGGGCACTAAGTATAGCTAGGGCTTTTGTTTTTCCTTTGACCGGACTATAAAGGGGGGTATGAGGTTAGTAGCTTGACCTAGGAGAGTTTAGGAAAGTGGGTATATGCACACTTGTCACAACTAGTCCTAGAGACCTTGCTTTCAGCACTTGACAAACCCTAGAAATGGTAGGAGCGAAATCCCTTAAGAAACCTCAGCGAAAACGGTTGAAAAAGAGGGAGAAAGAGGCTCCGGACCACTCTGCTAAGTGGGCGTCGGACCAAGGAGAGTGGTCCGGTGGTCCCTGACTTAGGCAGTTTTTCAGTTCAAGCAGCTCCGGACCACCTATCTGGTAAGCACTGGACCATAGGAGAGTGGTCCGGTGGCTTGGTTCAGAGAGACAGAAGGCTCTGGACTAGTCCGACAGTTAGTCCGACGGCTAGTCCGACGGCTAGTCCGACGCCTCAAGACAGGGGTTTGGGTTTATGCGGAGAGCACCCTGGCTTCGGACCAGAGCGTCGGACCAGGGCACCGGACCAAGGAGAGTGGTCCGGTGGTGTGTAAAAGAGAGAAAGGATTTCACTCAGAGAGCGCCGAGGCTCTAGACCAGAGCGTCGGACTAGTGCGTCGGACCAAGTAGAGTAGTCCGACGGTGCCTGAGTTTGAAATCAGAGTGAGCTCCGGACCAGTGTGCATGGTCCGGTGGTGTGAGCTCCGTACTAGTCCGGTGGCTACGCAGAGAGAAGAAAAAGTAAAAAACGGCTAGTTTTGGAGGTGGGGACTATTTATAGTTGCCCCCTTGGTCCTTAGAGTGACTCTTGGCCATTGTTTCAGCTGGTGACACCTTGAGAAATCTTTTGGAGAGCCAACAGACTAGTGAGGGAGAGATTAGAGAGAGTTCATCTTGTTCTTCCCTCCTAGAGTGATTAGGAGTGACTTGTGTGCATCCATCCACCTTCCTAGCCTTGAGTGGGTCAAGTGAAGGTCTTGTGCTTGTTACTCTTGGTGTTCGACAGCACCTAGACGGTTTGGTGGTGTTCGGAGGAAGTGACCGCCGGGAGATTGTTGGCGGCTCTTCTCCAAGCTCTTGTGATCGGTTGTGGGCGATTCGCCGAGCCGGAGTGGCGAAGAATCAGCCCGTAGAGAGCACTCTACCCTTGCGTGGGTAGAGGGGAGCGATACCTTGCGAGGTGCTCCAATGAGGACTAGGGGGGTGTGTCGACACCTCGATACCTCGGGAAAAAATCGCTGCGTCCATGAGATTTTCTTTTCCCTAGCTCTTTACATCTCCGTCTTGTTTTTACATTTCCTACTAGAATTGCTTAGGTTGTTTTTAATTCCTATGAACTGCTACCGCTTTCTAGTTAGGACACACGGACGGTAGGCACTAGGGGTGATTGGCATTTGATAGGTTTTTATATTTTCTTTAGAAATTCTAAACAAGCCCAATTCACCCACCCCCCTCTTGGGCATCTTGATCCTTTCACCGTGCCTCGAGTAGACAAAATTTTGGCCAGCTCGTTGGCAGCTTCGTTGTACCGACGGGCGACGTGGTTGAGCTCAAGGCCGTAGAACCTGTCCTCGAGTTTTCGGACCTCCTTGTAGTAGGCTTCCATTTTGGGGTCGTGGCAGCTCGAATATTTCATCACTTGGTCGATCACCAACTGAGAGTCCCCTCGCACGTCGAGGCGTTGAACCCCAAGCTCGATGGCGATGCGCAGGCCGCTGACAAGAGCCTCGTATTCGGCGACGTTGTTGGAGGCGGGGAAGTGGAGGCGGATGGCATAGCGCATATGGACCCCTGAGGGTGATATGAACAGCAATCCGGCGCCTGCTCCCGTCTTCATCAACGATCCGTCGAAGTACATGGTCCAGAGTTCGCTCTGAACCTGCGCTGGGGGTAGTTGGGTGTTGGTCCATTCTGCAACGAAATCTGCCAGTACCTGAGACTTGATGGCCTTCCGAGGGGCGTAGGAGAGAGTCTCCCCCATGAGCTCGGCCGACCACTTGGCGATCCTTCCAGACGCCTCCCGGTTCTGGATTATCTCTTCGAGGGGGAAAGATGAGACCACAGTAACCGGGTGGCCCAGGAAATAGTGTTTGAGCTTACGCCGAGTGAGGACGATCGCGTACAGCAGCTTCTGGATGTGGGGGTACCTCGTCTTGGTCTCGGAAAGGACCTCGCTCACGAAGTAGACAGGCCTCTGAACCGGCAGGGCGTGTCCTTCCTCCTCCCTCTCGACTACTATGACCGCGCTGACTACCTGGGTAGTTGCTGCGACATAGAGCAAGAGGGGCTCAGCCGGACTCGGGGGTACCAAGACCGGGGGCGAGGTGAGCAAGGCCTTGAGTCTCGAGAGCGATTCCTCGGCTTCGGCGGTCCACGTAAAGTGTTCCGTCTTCTTCAGGAGGCGGTAAAGGGGTAGGGCCTTCTCTCCAAGCCTCGAGATGAAGCGACTGAGGGCGGCGAGGCACCCAGTGACCCTTTGCACGCTCTTGAGGTCGTTGATCGGGCCCATCCTCGTGATGGCGGTTACCTTCTCGGGATTGGCCTCGATCCCGCGCTGGGAAACTATGTACCCTAAGAGCATGCCTCGGGGGACTCTGAAGACAGACTTCTCAGGGTTCAGTTTTATGCGATTAGCCCTGAGGCACCCAAACGCGATCTCGAGGTCTCCGACCAGGTTTCCGACTGTCCTGGACTTGATCACGATGTCATCGACGTAGGCCTCGACGGTCGGCCCTATGTGTTTCCCGAAGACGTGGAGCATGCATCGCTGGTAGGTGGCCCCGGCGTTTCGCAAGCCGAAGGGCATGATGAGGTAGCAAAACATGCCGAAGGGAGTGATGAAGGAAGTCGCGAGCTGATCGGACTCCATCTTTATTTGGTGGTAGCCGGAATACGCATCAAGGAAACAGAGGGTTTCGCATCCCGCAGTGGAATCTACTATTTGATCGATATGTGGTAAAGGAAAAGGAACTTTGGGACATGCTTTATTTAGACTAGTGTAGTCTACACACATCCTATCCTTCCCATTATTTTTCTTTACAAGCACGGGATTAGCTAACCACTCGGGATGATGCACCTCCTTTATGAATCCGGCCTTCAAAAGCTTGTCGACCTCCTCCCCGATGATCCTGTGCTTCTCCTCGTCGAAGCGGCGCAGGCGTTGCTTCACTAGTTTGGACCTGGCTCGGATGTCCAAGGAGTGCTCGGCGACCTCCCTCGGAATGCCCGGCATATCCGAGGGACTCCATGCGAACACGCCGGCATTCGCATGGAGAAAGTCGACGAGCACTGCTTCCTATTTGGGCTCGAGGGTGGCGCTGATCGTCAGCACCTTCCCATCCGCGAGGCCGGGGTCGAGCGGGACGGTCTTGGTGTCTTCCGCCGGCTTGAAGTTGCCAGCGTGTCGCTTGGGGTCGGGGATCTCTCTAGACAAGTCGTCGAGGGCTGCGAGGATTGCCGAATCCTCGCGGGCCTCGGCTTTCTCCACGCACTCGACGTCGCAGTCGTATGCGTGCTCGTAGGAGGTGTCGACGGTGATGACCCCCGAGGGCCGCGGCATCTTGAGCTTGAGGTAGGTGTAGTTCGGGACCGCCATGAACTTGGCGTATCCCGGTCTACCGATGATGGCGTGGTAGGTGCCTCGGAACGCAACCACCTCGAAGGTCAGCTCTTCCTTTCGGAAGTTCGAGGGGACGCCGAAACAGACCGGTTGCTTGATGCGGCCGATCGGGAGCGCCTTCTTCCCCGGGACGATCCCGTGGACCCCCCCCCCCCCCCCGCGCTGGGCAGGAGCATGGTCCTCGAGATCCCCATGAGGTCGAGGGTCTCGGCGTAGATGATGTTGAGGCTGCTCCCCCCATCCATGAGTACCTTGGTGAGGCGGGTGTTGAGGATGATCGGGTCGACGAAGAGCGGGTAAGCCCCTGCGTTGGGGATGTGCTCGGGGTGGTCGTCATGATCGAAGGTGATTGGCGTATGGGACCAGTCGAGGTATCGCGGAGCCTGGGCTCGAACGGAAAAAAATTCTTGACGCTCCCTCTTGCGCTGGCGCGTGGTGAGGCGAGTCGAGGGTCCCCCGTAGATCATGTAGCAGTCGTGGACTTCGGGGAAGCCTCCTTTTTTGACATCGCCCCTGACGTGGGCGTCACAGGGCGGGTCTTCTTTGCCATCATCTCTCCTAAAGCCAGGAGGGACGAAGTGCTTTCGGAGCATGCAGCAGTCCTCGAGGCGGTGGTTGGCCGGCCCCATATGATAGGGGCAAGGCTCCTTCAGCATCTTATCGAAGACGCCCCCGTCGGGAGGGGGCCCCCGAGGCTTCTTCTTGTCTGCCGCAGCGACAAGGTCATCGGGCTTGTCGTCGTGCTCGACGTTGGGCTCGACGTTGTGTCGGCCCGGTTGGTTCTTCTTCTTCTTCTTCTTCTTCTTCTTCTTCTTCTTCTTCTTCTTCCGGCCGCCGTTGCCGTCGTTGTTCCTTCTGGGCCCATTGTTCTTCTTGGGCCCGTCGTCCGAGCCTCCGGGCTCATCCGCCTTGCCTTTCCCCTTCCCTGGGGGAATCTGGAAGAACGCGCCAACGGCCTCTTTGCCACCTGCGTAGTTGGCGATGATGTCCATGAGCTCATTGGCGGTCTTGGGGGTGTTTCGCCCCAACTCCCGCACCAACTCCTTGTAGGTCGTTCCGGCGATGAACGCCGTAATGACCTCGTGGTCTGAGATGTGGGTCAGTGTTGTGCGCTGCCTCGAGAATCGGCGGGTGAAGGCGCGGAGGGTCTCCCCTGGCTTTTGCTTGCAGCTGCGAAGGTCCCAGGGGTTGCCCGGCCGCTCGTAGGTGCCCTTGAAGTTGCCCTCGAAGATCCTGACCAGGTCGGGCCAGTCTTGGATCAAGTCCGGGGGCAGCTCCTCGAGCCATCTGCGAGCGGTGTCGGAGAGGAACAGTGGGAGTTGTCGAATGATGATGTGGTCGTTGTTGGCTCCGCCCAGCTGACACGCCAGCCTGAAGTCGGCAAGCCAGAGCTCTGGCTTGGTTTCGCCGTTATACTTGACTAGGCTGGTGGTGGACGGAAACGGACGGGCAGGGAGGCCCGCCGGATGGTTCTACCGAAGACTCGGGGCCCCGGCGGCTCCGGAGACCAACATTGGTCTTCGTCGCTGTCGTAGCTCCCACCTCGGTGAGCACTGTAACCTCGAGCCTAGGCGTCGCCGTACCGACGTCGATTGTTCACCCGAGGGGGTCGATCGTCGACGAGGTGTTCCTAAACCGGTCGTCGCTCGACTTGGCCCTGGGGCGCCTTGTTCTGGTGGACGGACACCTCTCGATTTTGTCGGGGGCGCACTGCTTATCGCTCAGAGGCAGCCCCTCGATGCCTCGAGGCTGAGCTCTCCGCCTGCTACACGACCGCGGTTTGGAGAAGCCCCTGGATTTCGTCCCTGATACGCCGTGCTTGGGCGGCCGCTACGACATTCTGGCTGGCGCGGTTGAAGACTCGGGGTTCGACGGCCCCCTCCTCGACGATCTGCCGGTGGACTTCCCGGGCCCGCTCGTGAGCTCCTCCACCCTGAGGACGCCCTCGATCCCGCTCGAGGGCGAGCTCGAGCTGCTGAAGACGCAAGCGCTCCTCCTCGAGCTTGCTGAGAAGCTCTCGGACCTGCGCAATCTAGACGTCTGGGGGTGGATCGGCTCTATCAGGACTTGGGGGGTTGGCATCTCGAGCTGGTGTAGCGTTGGCCCCTCCTCCATCTTCAGTGGCCGCGGTGTCGTCGACGTCGTCCTGCGGGTTGTTTTGTTCGTCGAGGTGGAAGCACTCCCGGGTGGAGTCGTAACTCTCGTCGGGAGGTTCGAGTCGGGGTCGGCGTGGTAGAAGTGGGGGAAGGACCCCCTGCGCTCCTCCGCCAGGCGCCGCCGCAACGTGCCCCATGTGCGGGGCAGTCCTGGCTCGCCCAGTGAAGAGGTGGTGATGGGAACGGTCGTCGCATGCGGCGGAGTCCCTGGAGACCCGCCACGTGTCTGTATTTGCAATCCTGCGAGGGCGGAGGAGAGCCCTGCACTGTCGTGGTGCCCACGCGGGAATGGGTCACGCGGTGGTGATGGGGTCGAGTGTGTCGGAGAGGCGACGGGAACCCTTGGGGACGACGGCGTGGCAGAGCCAAAGTCCCATTCGGAGGGGCGCCCGCCCTCGGCCCACGAGCATGGGTCCAATAGACCCCCAGGAGGAGGGACTGTATCGCCAGCTGGGGCCGGGAAAACAGCATCCGGCACCTCGGAATCCGTACGACGACGAGCGCGTCGGAGCCGCTCACGCCTCCTCCTAATTGCAGGCCAGAGGCACAAGCAGAGGGGCCGTCGCCTGACCCTTGCTGGCCTCGGCGTACCGGAGCTGCTGATGTCCAGGCCACGAATGGAGGGAAAGACTATGAAGTCGCCCTGGTCCGTGGATACGAACCCTAGGCTACCGAGCCAGACGACGGCGGTGAATGGAAATGGTGGGATGGTGGAATCCATCTGAGAGAGTAGTTCGGAGTTGATCTACACACAATCCCCCCTACCTGGCGCGCCAACTGTCGGTGGCGGGTTTCCTGGGTTTGGGCCTCAAAACCTAGGCGGAGTTTCCGAGGAAGCGGAGATGGCACGTGGAGGAATCCTGGAGGTTGCGTCGAGGCGATGGCAACTCCTGGCAGGAAGCGGGGCCGTCCATTCAAATCGAAGGAGATTTTTACCGGAGCTTGGACTGCAATGCTTAGGCTAGGTAGTTCACTCATTGTATCTAGGGGGTCTTTGGGAAATAGCCAAAGCCTCTGATAAATAGAGGATGAAGGGGTATCCTCATCCTTTCTCTTGAACCCTAATCATTTGCCCCAACTCTCTCTCTCTACCCTCTCTCTAGTTCATGAGATCCCTAGGTTGATTTCACCAACCTCTGTAAGAACTTGAGTTTGTTGCGAGGAATCAGAGGTCGTAACCTCCGTAAGCCATTGTGGCTTCGCTTTCTTGATCGTGTCCCCATTTTGCTTGTGTTCTCCGCGTTTTGCTTTTGCTCCCTCTTTTTCCCGAGATGATTTCTCTTTGTAGGGAGTAGCTCTTGCAAATCCGTTTGAACCAAGTTATTAGTATTCGTGAGTAGCATCTTTGCACCGAAGGAATTCTCCTCAAACCTCACGAGTACGTAGATCCGGCGATTTCTTTGTAGCGTTCTTCATTTTCTCTCTTTTCCCCCAAATCTCTTTTTCTCGTTTACTCACACCAAATTGAGCGATGATTTCTTCGGGATAGCTCCTCCATAGCACTAGGATCATGCCTACAAAGTTTGGTTGCTATTGGTGAACATTTGGTCGTGATTTGGAAGGATTTGGTGGAGAGAAAATCGTTTTCGCGGGTTTCAGCAGCTCTGCTCGCGAGTGTCGGACTAGGCTCCGGACGACTCTCCCCTAGCTTCGGACCATAGCAAGTGGTCCGGTGGTTTTGACCTCAGACGTGTCAAGCAGCGAAGGGCGTCGGACCAAGCTCCGGACTACTCGCTTTTGAGGCTCCGGACCATACCCCATTGGTCCGGTGGTCTCTGTCTAAGAGCCTACCAAGCGTCGGACCAGTTGGCATAGTCCGACGTTGGTGGTCCGACGGGTGGTCCAGAGCAAGGGTGCTCACTGCATAGTTTTCGGCAGTGTGGAAGGTGAGCACCGAACCACTCTCCTTAGTCTGGGGGTGGCGTCGGACTAGTCCGGAGGTCGGGTGCTCTCTGCTAATTTTGGTCTTGGTTGGTGAGAGCGTCAGACCAGCCACCGGACCACTCGTCATTGGTCCAGTGGTCCAGTCTGAACTGGTCCGGAGCCTCTGTTGGTTTGCTGTTTTCGCCCGTTTTGCCTAGGTTCTTGCCTCTTTTCAATAGAGGTTGAGAACTTGGTCTTTGGGGTTTCCGGTGAGTTTTCCTCCACTGCCGGTGAGCTCTCAATTCTCCGATTTCGTCCGAATATTTTGGGAAGATTGGCCCGAATATTTTGAGAGAAATTTGAGGCTCCGATTCACCCCCCCCTCTGGTCACCGTTCTCGGTCCTTCAACCTCTCCACCGGTAGCCAGGATGTGGTCAAAGAGGGATGTCGGTGTTATGACCCGGGGGTCAAGACCACCAACGAGTAAATTCTTATATCGCGTGCTCCCTCTCTCAGACGTGATGCAAGATGGACACAAGGTTTATCCTGTTTCGGGCAAAGAAGGCCCTGCGTCTAGCGGGGGAGGATGACTTGTATTATCTCGCACCCAAAGCGTGCTCGTACAGGGGGTACAAGCCGTATTACACGGGTTTGCTCAGAGTGAGCTGCGGTCTAAGGCTAGCGGGTTTGCCCTAGGCTGCGGGTTTGCCACCCGAGGGGTCGATCGAGTGGCGGGGTGTGTATGCGTGGAGTGTGAGAGTCTGAACTGAAGTCTCGGAGATTTTAGGATCTAGCCCTTTATTCTACCTCGGTGTCCCCTTTTATAGACCAAGGGGAGGTCCGAGGGTACAGGACCCTAACTGTGGTAGTATGGGTGGTGTGTTCTCGGCACAATGTTGGCGAAGGGACGACGTTCACTGTGCTGGCATGGTCTTCCCATCCTTCTGGCGTCCCCGGTCGCGGTGGCAGTAGAAGTCGCCGCGGCACAGCGTCCGCAGACGGGCACGAATCCCACGGCTGAAGCGGGACGGGGCGGATGGGACGGCCCCCATACTGGAGTTGTTGAAGAAAGGGGTCGAGCCCCTTGGTCGAGGGGGGGGGGGTTGAGCCCCGCGTGGATCTGTCGCATTCCCGAAGTCGTCGTCGAGGGCCGCACTATTCACTTTCCGAGGGGTACTGCTGGAGTCCCTACTTGCGTAGTGGCCACAGTGGCAGCACAGTTGACAGGAATCGGGGATTTGACGGGGAGTTGGCGGATTTGACAGCGGACGTGGGCGCCCATGTCGTTAGGTGGTTTCACTTTAACCCATGCCGGGAGCAGTTGGGTTAATCGAGCCTCTCGTTCGGGGATCGTCCGTTCGACCCCTGGTCCGTCGCTCATCGTCGAGGTAGGGTCGGAGCACAGACGGGGTCGGAGCAGAGACGGGGTCGGAGAGGTCGAGGTAGAGGTCGAGGGGTCGTTCGTTCGTCGAGGTGGGGGCCGGGGGGTCATTCGCTCGCCCCCTCGGTCCGTCATTTATCGTCGAGGTAGGAACCGGGGGGTCGTTCGCTCGCCCCCTCGGTCCGTCATTTATCGTCGAGGTGGGGGCCGAGGGGTCGTTCGAATGACCCCTCGTCCGTCATTCGGCGTCGAGGTGGGCCAGCCCGTGACTTGTCGCCACAGCTGGTGTAGAGGGGGCCCTCGAGCGATGGGCCATGCCTTACTGAGCAGTGGGCCGGTCCCTGCCTTAAAAATAGTTGCTATGTTTAGCGTTGATTTATCGAAGGGTTTAGGGTACCCCTTACCTTCGTACCCGACAAGGGTACACTCGGTGGGGTCGTAGCCGGATCCTCATCGTGCGAGCTGCGTCATAGAAGTCCTGGTGACGAGGGTGCGACCACCCTAGAGAGGCATCTGGGTGACGCTAAACTGGGCACCAGTCCTCGAGGTCAACAAACTGAAGCTCAAACACCTATTGTGTAGTAGCTAGACTGAGGTCGAGGTGAGTGGGCATTACTAGGGGCCCAGCTATGGATGGTGGTGGAGCTGGAGCTATCCTGGGAACTCTGGCACCACGGCGAGGACCCTCAGGGCGAGGAGCAACCTCGACACGAGTACTAGTAGAGCGTCAGAGGGGAGGTGTCTACTGAGCTTGCTCTGCTGTCTCTGCTGCCTCTGGGGCCTGAGTAGCCTCGGCTGTCGTTGTCAGTGCCTGAGAGGACTGAATCTGAGGAGCCCTGGTGGCTGAAGACACCATCGAAGAATGGGGACAGGTGCCAATCCGATGTGCATCACCACGCTCTTCTCTGTTTGCTGCCTCAGCTCCTGCGATCGTTGTCATAGCGTCTCTGTCAAGAAGCTTCCGCTTCTTGCTGGGAGCCTTCACCTTGGCCTTCTCCCTGTCCTGAGCTGAGGAAGGGCAAGGGCGAGGAGGGGCGTCGCCACCGGGACCACCAACAACGTTCTTCACCTGAGCCATCTGATCAATCAACTAGAAAACAAAAAGAGGCCCGAGATGCCACTGCCACTGAATATCAAATGTGAAAGACCCACTGTCAATCAAATCACTGTCTCTGACAAAAGAAACCACTGACAAACTTTGCAAGAGGCCCATATGCCACTTTCAAGCTCGTGAGGCTTTGCCTCAATCCATACTCGCGGGCTTTGCCCCGAGTTTGCTGCCACAAACTGACCCGACTACCAATAGATATAGAATAGAGAGAATATATAAGCAACATATATAATCTAGGGGTGCAAAAAACATAATAGAAGCAAGCATAGTAGGTAAGGATAGAGTGAAAATGCCAGCTACCTTAGGTAAGAAGCGCGAATCCAATGCAAGTCGGGGCTCGGACAGAGGACACCACGAACAGCGAACCAACGTCGGCCAAAACGCACGAACGACGATTTGACGATGAAAACCTTACGTGGATTTGGAATAGAGGAACCCTAAGGGTGGGGGTTGCAGTGGTGGTGGCAGGGGAGGTGGGGGTCTAGGGTACAGGGAGACCCTAGGATGGGGCTACTGGGGGGTTGATGGGGGAGGGGGCACTGTGATGGCTGGGAGGGACGACGGCGCGGTGGGGTTGGGGCACGGTGGTGCACAGCAGAGCGCGGGCGGCATACGGGGTGCGCGGCGACTTGTAGGGTTGTGCGCGGCGAGGAGCGCACGGGCGAGCAGAGGGAGCGTGCTGGCCCGCAGGGAGGGAACCGGCGGCGAGGCCAACGGCAGTGAGGTGGGCGGGCGGCACAAATGGCGATGCAAGGGCGGCAGTGTACGGGCGCGGGTGGTGGGGACAAGTGAACAGAGACAGAAGAGGGTGAACACATGCAAAGAGGTAACTGCGCCTGTGAAGCGGACTCCGGACGCTATATGTTGTCCAGACGCGAGAAACCGGACACAAGAGGGTCCCAAACTGGGCGACATGCTCTCTATGTAGAATGATCCGGTCGCAGAAGCGGGTCCGGACGCGGGAAACAGTAGCATCCGGAGGTTCTGTGCAGAGGAAGTGCACAGTAGGGGAGGCTGACCGGACGCAGGCGCATTGGTCCGGATGGCATAAAACGCACGTCCGGACCTTGTGTCCAGAGCAAAACAGCAAGAATAGAGGGGCATCCGGACGCAGATATTGGTCCAGACCGGAGGCAAAGTAGCGTCCAGAGGTTGTTCTGAGGCCTAAATTGCATTTAATTTTTTTCTATCTCTCCCTTACTCTCTCCCATACTATTTCCAACACAAATAAGACTCGAATAAACACTTGTTGGATATAGTGTGAGAACCATCACTCAAACCCTCATGGTTTTTCAAATAATTAGCCTTAGGCTTAGCTCTTTGTTTGAAAATAAGTCGATAAAATAGGGCAAGAAGCATCATAAGGCCACTAGTAGGGGTATATTAATAACTTGAGTGTGGAATGCTCCCCCTAAAGTGGACGAACATAGCGGATGCTCAAAACTTAACCGAAAAAGAATGATCAAGCAACAAACATGCATATGCAATGCAATACTTGAATTTGAATCTAGTTGCTTGTCAAATTTGAACCGCGATTAAGCTTCTTCACACGCTTTGGGGCGGTTATCTTAACCGCGTTAGACAAGCCTATATGCACATACAAAATTGAAACATGTCATATTTTACAATGAATGCAAGGTACCAACACAAGATCATCTTTTAGTGAAGTTACTTAGATCAAGCACATTTAGTTCATTTCTCAACCTACAAAAGGTTACTTCATCAAGAGGTTTATTGAAGATATCCGCCAATTGATCTTAGCTTCTTACACCAACTAGAGATATATCTTTCTTTGAAACATGGTCTCTTATAAAGTGATGGTGGATATCAATGTGCTTAGTGTGTGAGTGTTGAACGAGGTTGTTTGCAAGTTTTACTGCACTTTTATTATCACAAAGAAGTGGTACACTTTTAAGTTCAACACCATAGTCTAGAAGAGTTTGTGCCATGTATAGGATTTGTGCACAACAAGCTCCAACAGCTATGTATTCCGCTTCCGCGGTAGACAAAGCATCACTATTTTGTTTCTTATATGACCGTGAGACAAGTGATCTACCAAACAAATGGAAACCTCCGGACTCTTCCTATCAACTTTGCAATCGGCATAATCCGAATCGGAATAGCCCACTAGTTGAAAAGTAGCTCCTTGGGGATACCAAAGGCCAATGCTTGGGGTGTGCTTTATGTATCTAAGGATTCTTTTTACGGCACTTAGATGTGATTCCCTATGTTTTGCTTGAAATCTAGCACACATGCATACACTAAACATGATGTCGGCCCTAGATGCTATAAGATACAATAAACTACCAATCATAGAACGGTAGAGAGTTTGATCGATAGATTTACCGTCCTCATCAAGGTCGAGGTGTCCATTTGTGGGCATTGGGGTCTTCATTGGCTTACAATCTTCCATCTTGAACTTCTTTAGCACATCATTGGTATACTTCTCTTGAGATACAAATGTGCCTTCTCTCAATTGCTTCACTTGAAACCCAAGGAAGAAAGTAAGCTCTCCAATCATGGACATCTCAAATTCCTTTGACATCAAGTCACCAAATTCCTTGCAATGATCTTCATTCGTCGAGCCAAAGATAATATCATCAACATACACTTGACAAATGAAGATATCTCCATCTTGCTTCTTGGTGAATAGTGTTATATCAACCTTCCCAATAGTGAATCCCTTCTTGAAGAGGAAGTCCCGAAGATGCTCATACCAAGCTCTAGGGGCTTGCTTGAGCCCATATAGCACCTTGGACAACCTATAAACATGGTTAGGATATCTAGGGTCCTCAAAACCGGAAGGTTGGTTGACATAGACTAGTTCATTTATGAAGCCATTTAAGAATGCACTTTTGACATCCATTTGATATAGTTTCATGTCATGATGTGATCCATAAGAAAGGAGGATACGAATGGCTTCAAGTCTTGCAATCGGTGCAAAGGTCTCCCCAAAATCCAAGCCTTCAACTTGGGAGAACCCCTTTGCAACTAGCCTTGCCTTGTTTCTAACCACTTGACCTTGATCATCTTGCTTGTTGCGGAACACCCACTTGGTTCCTATCAGTCTTGCATCTTGTGGCTTTTCTTCTATAGTCCTTACTTGATTGCAGGTGAAGTTGTTCAATTCTTCATGCATGGCATTCACCCAATCCGGATTCTCAAACGCTTCCTATACACAAGTAGGCTCAACACAAGACACAAAAGAGTGATGTTCAATAAATGAAGCTATCTTTTGGGACCGAGTCATTACTCCCCTTGAAGGACTCCCAATGATGAGTCCTTGTGGATGGGATTGGAGTATGGGTGCGGATCTTTTATCAACCACTTGAGGAGGAGGATTAGGTGCATCAACATCTTGAGCTTGAGCCGCAACTTGAGCTTGAGGGATGGAGGTATCTTCATTTGTTTCCCTCACTTTGTCATCATCATCTTGAGGCTCTTGTGATGTAGAAGGTTGAGCATTAGTATTATCTTCAACTTCAACCACCACTTGATCTTCTTCTTTGCGGTGGATTGCACCAGTAGGCATGTTCTTCATAGCCTTCCTCAATGGTTCATCACCTACATCATCAAGATTTTCATTTGCTCCTTGGGAGCCATTAGTCTCATCAAATTCCAAGTCATACGTTTCTTAAACTAAGCCGGTGGCTTAGTTAAATACACAACATGCTTTGGATTTCATAGAATAACCAACTAGGAAACCAATATCACATCTTCCTTGAAACTTCCCTAGATGTTGACGCTTCTTGTAGATGTAGACTTTGCACCCAAACACCCTAAAGAAAGATATGTCCGGCTTCTTTCCATTAAGCAACTCATATGGTGTCTTCTTCAAGAATCTTTGAATGAACAATCTATTTGAAGCATAGCATGCGGTGTTGATTGCTTCGGCCCAAAACTTCTACTGGGTGTTGTACTCATCTAGCATGGTTCTTGCAAGTGTAATCAATGTCCAGTTCTTCCTCTCAACCACTCCATTTTGTTGAGGTGTATATGTAGCGAACACTTCATGCTTGATCCCAACTTCATCACAATATTCTTCAATTCTTGGGTTGATAAACTCAGTGCCATTGTCACTTCTTATTTTCTTGATCTCTACATCAAACTCATTTTGGGCTCTCTTGGCAAACTTCTTGAATGAGCTTGTGGCTTCTCCTTTGTCATGAAGAAAGAACATCCATGTGTATCTTGAATAGTCATTCACAATCACAAGACAAAAGAGGTTTCCACCCAAACTAGCATATGTTGTAGGTCCAAACAAGTCCATGTGAAGTAGCTCAAGAACTCTTGATGTTGACATGAATGCTTTGTGTGGGTGAGTGTTGGCAACTTGCTTGCCAACTTGACATGCACTACAAAGCTTGTCCTTTTCAAACACAACATCCTTGATGCCTCTAACCATTTCCTTCTTCAATAGATTCTGGAGTGTAGACATTCCAACATGAGCTAGCCTTCTATGCCACAACCAACCAAGAGATGACTTAGTGAACAAGCATGTTTGGAGGTTGGCATCATTTGATGAGAAATCCACAAGGTAGAGGTTATTGTGCCGAAAGCCTTTGAATATGACTTGACTACCATCAATCTTGGACACAACAACTTCATTTGGAGTGAATAGGCATTGGAAGCCAAAATCACACAATTGACCAACCGAGAGTAAGTTGAAGCTTAGTGATGCAACTAGCAAGACATTTGATATTGAGTGATCATTTAAGATTGCCACTTTTCCAAGTCCTTTGACCTTTCCCTTTGAGTTGTCCCCAAATGTAATCTTGTCTTGGTTGTTGATATCTTCTTCCAATGAGGTGAACATCCGGGGGTCACCAGTCATATGTTGAGTGCAACCACTATCTATCACCCAATGACTTCCACCGGTCTTGTAGTTCACCTACACACACAAGAGATCATGTTTGTTGTTTAGGCACCCATTGAGTACGGAGGCCCATTGCTTTCTCTACTAGTGACTTAGCCACCCAAAGTGTCTTTGGTCTATTCTTGTTAGGTGGTCCTAAGAACACAAAAAGTGGCTTGCCCTTGACATCCTTGTTGATGATATAGTGAGCATTATATGCAAAAGGCCTAGTGTGCTTGGGCAAGGGTTGTGGAGGTGGTGTCACACAATCATGAGCAAAGTGTCCTTGCTTCCCACACTCAAAGCATGTCTTCATCTTTGGCTTTGGCTTTGCTTGATAGAAGTATTTGGCTTGTTGTTGATATTGAGCTTTAGCTTTGGCTTTGGCCTTCTTCATTTGAGCGGACTTGTAACCAATACTAGTCTTGTCATTCTTCATGATGGTGTTCATGAGGAGCTCACTTTGAAGATTGTGGCCCTTAGTGAATTTCTCCATTCCAATGGCAAGATAATTCTTCTCATTGTTTAGCCTCTTGTTCTCTGCTCTAAGCATATCAACTTCAAGTGTCATATCATAGTCTTCATCTTGTGTCTCAATCACTATTGACTTGGTTGACTTGAGCTTGATGAGATCTTGCTTGAGCTTCTCATTCTCATTTTTGATCTTGATATAGTCATCATAGTGATCCGTCACAACCACTTGCTTGCATTGGCACTTAGGTTCTTGCTCAATGGGCTCAACAATCAAATCATCACAAGAAGTGACAATGTCAATCTTGACAATGGGGTTAGTGGCACTAGATGAAACATCTTCATGACATTCATTAGCTATAAGGAGAGTATCATGATTCATCTTTACTTCGGTGTACTCTTCCTTTAGCTTGTTATGTTTCTCTCTAAGCTCTTGTGTTGTCCTCTCTAGCTTATCATGTTTCTCTTTTAGCTCTTTGAGAGAGGATCTGAGCTCCTTAGCATGTGAGGATAAAGATTTGTTTTACTTATTAGCTCATCACTAGCATTTGATGTTATTTCAAGTTTAGCATGCAAATCATCATTTTCTTTTTCAAGCTCCTCATTTTTCGCTTAATCCTTTTTGACAATTTTAGTGTACTTAGTGAGCAATTTTATGAGTTCATCATAGGAGGGAGCTTGATATTGTTTTTCACTTTCACTATCACTATCATCTACTTTGGATTGTACCTTCTGGTCACCTTTGGCCATAAGGCATAGGTGTGTAGAGGATGTAGTGAAGGAAGACGATGATGGTGGAGGAGGCAATGAAGTGCCAATGACTAGTGCGGCCACCTTCTCATCATCACTTTCATAATCAGATTAATCACTTGAGTCTTTGATGTCAGTTAACCAATCACCAACTATGTATGCCTTGCCATCCTTCTTCTTTTGGTGTTGGAACCTTTTCTTCTTGAAACCATCTTTCTTCTTGTGTAGCTTCTCATCCTTCTTCTCATCAGCACTTGACTCATCTTTTTGTTCTCTACCATTCTTGTACTTCTTCTTGTATTTGTCCTTCTTGGGCTTGGTAAAATGGTGAGCTAGATGGCCAAGATCACCACAATTGTAAACAATCCATCTCCGACAATGGCTTCCTCTTGTTGCTAGTGAAAAACTTCTTCTTTCTTGAGTCAAACTTGACACCGCTCTTGTTTAGCCTCTTTAGCATCTTGGTAGTCTTCTTCACCATTAGAGCAATGTTTGAGTCATCATCTTCTTCACTTGAGATATCATACACCACCTTTGACTTGCCCATGGCATGGCTAGATTTGAGTGTCAAGTCCTTCTTCTTGGTGGATGATGAAGCTTCTTCTTCTTTGTTGATGTGCATGTACATCTCATGTGCATTGATCTTTCCCAAGACTTGTGTTGGTGTATAGTTGGAAAGATCACCTTGATGCAACACCGTCACAATGTTGCCATACTTGCCAATAGGAAGCACACAAAGAATCTTCCTCACAACATCGGCTGGCTCCATTTGAGTTAGCCCAAGAGCATTCAATTCTTCTACAAGAACATTTAAGTGTGAATACATTTCATTTATATTTTCATGAGCAAGCATGGTAAAAGCATTCATCTTATTCATGACTAAGTGATATCGCTCTTCCCGCTCGCTCTTTGTGCCCTCATGAAGAGCACAAATGTTCTTCCACAACTTGTGAGCATCCTTGGATGTGCGCACGTGGTTGAACACATCCTTGCCAATTCCCCTAAAGAGAGTGTTCCGGGCCTTGGCATTCCACTTCTCATAGTGGACTTCGTCACCGTATGGTTCTCCATCAAATGGAGGAAATCCATCGGTGGCGGCTTTGAGCACACCATCATCTAAGGCTTCGAGTTAAGCCTCCATACGCACTTTTCAATAAGGAAAGTCATCTTCATCAAAGATGGGCGGCGGTCCATCCCCATGGGACATCTTTCTCTAAGCAGTTAAGCTTAAATCAGGAGTACTCGGCTTTGATACCAATTCAAAGGATCAAGATGCCCAAGAGGGGGTGAATTGGGCTCTTTTAAATTTCTAAGCAAGAATTAAACCTACCAAGAGCCAATTAACCCCCTAGTGCTTTCCCAAGTATGTCCTAACTACACAAGCAAGACATGGCAATGAAAGCGGTAAAGCCCTATGCAATTCTACTCAAGCAACAAGAAAGTAATGTGGAAAGTAATGCTTGAATGTAATTTCAATAAGTAAGGAGAAGGGGCAAAGGAAATTGACACGACGAATTTTTGCCGAGGTATCGAGGAGTCGACACTCCCCCTAGTCCTCGTTGGAGCACCGCGCACGGTATCGCTCCCCCTTAGTCCGCGCAAGGACTAAGTGCTCTCTAAGGGTATTCTCTCTCACTAGGGCTCTTCCACTTCTTGCACTCTCACAAGAATGTCTCAGTAAATGGAATGGGCAAGAGTGAGTCCAAGGGGCTGGTGAAGGAGTATGCCTTTCTGTGTCACTCCGGACGCTAAGAACAGATAGGGTCCGGACCATCGCGCATGCGTCCGGACCCCCTCAGATCACTGCGCTCAACGCAGAAACACCCGCCGTCCGGATGCTAAACGCAGTCCGGACGCATGAGTCCGGACAGTGTCCGGATTGAATTAAGCTTTCTGGAGCTCTCTGTGTAGGGTCCGGACGCAACTTGCAGTCTGGACTCTACACTCCCGACAGCGTCCGGATCAATTCTCGCATTCTGGAGCTCTCTGTGTAGGGTCCGGACGCAACCTGCAATCCAACTCTACACTGTTCATAGCGTCTGGATGCTCTGATAGAGCAGAGCAAACCCTAAGGGTCCGGACGCACAACCAATGGTTCGGACCTAGGGAGATGCTAGCGTCTGGAGCTCCAATTCAAGTCTGATCAGCACACTTCCAACATGGAAGTCGATCTACTTGGTTCAAGGACTATTTCTAAAGCTTCCTAGTGCTAGTTTTCACAAGTGTGCACCACACCTAAACACTTAGCCTTTCCTAGGCCAAGCTACTAGATAGTACCCCCCTTAATAGTACGGCCAAAGGAAAAATAAAGGTGCTAAACTACTCTAAGTGTCTCTCAACTCCACATGACACTTAGACCTAGTCTAAGCTTCAACCTTGTCACCAATCCTTTGAAAACTAAAACGATTCCATTAAGGGGCACGAATACCATTGTAGCCTAATCAACCATCTATTACCATGACCTAACTTTCTTATTGCCTCTGCAAAACACACGTTAGTCATAGTAATCTTGCATTGTCGTTAATCACCGAAACACTAGGGGCCTAGATGCTTTCAGTCGTCCAGGACCCCTCGAGCACATCCAAGCCACGGAGGGCGATCTCTGCCTTGCCCGAGAGTCCCGGCCCCATCAGGCGCAACCGAAAGGGGGGCAATCTCTGCCACGCCCGAGCGACTCGGCCCTCTTGGCCGCACCTGCCTCACAGGGGGAAATCTCCGCCTCGCCCGAGAACTTCAGTCGATGCCTGAGGCAAAGGAGGACAGACAAGTGGGTCCTACATCACCACCTACCCTAGGGGAACAGGGCCGCAGACACAGTCTCGCGTACGAAGGCATATAAGATGCATTACGGTGGGCCATGGCCTTCGACATGCCCACCACAACACAGTGACTATGCCCTAGAGTGGCAGGAGATGTCTTTCCTCCACCTAACAATGAACAAAAAAGTCGCAATGCATGTCCCGTGCGCCCCTGTAAGATGTGTTGTAAGATGTTGACATGTGTGACACAGCTCACCCGAAGCACGCCACTCTAGTACATGGGAAGGCCAAGACTAGAGTTTTCTTCTTTCTTCCTCATTTCTTTCTATACAACAGTCACCTATAGCCCGAGCCCTCCCCTTCGAGCTATAAAAGGAAAGGCAGAGCCTCTAGAAAAAGGGGAAGACACTCAAACACTCAGACACAACCTATTGAACCTCGCTCAATACACACAACACTAGATACTTGGGATCCCCTCCCTCTCTTGACGACTTGTAATCCCTACTACTAGCACCTTGGTGCAGAGCAACACGAGCATCGTGACCCAATAAACGTAGGGTGTTCTTGTATGAACCATTATAAACCCTCATGTCGACCCCGCGCAACCATCCGATCCTAGACACGTAGTAAATTACCGTTGATAGTCTTTGCCAAGTGTTTTATATCGGGCACTCGACAAAGATTTGTTCTTTGCTGAGTGTCTGAGTCAACGACACTCGACAAAGGTTTGTTGTTTGCCAAGTGCCTTGACTGTGGGACTCGACAAAGTCGACATTACTGTGTGAGCGTCGTGATGTGTACTTTTCTTTGTTGAGTGCCCGACAAAAGACACTCGGTAAAGCTGATGGGGGTATGGGTGTCCCGATCTTTCGGTGGAGATAGATAACTTCGATTTGACTAGAACGACGTTCATGATCCGACTACAACTGTCCAAGGACGCTGCGCCTTAGCAATCAATACACCAAATCCAGCAGTTGATCACAATATTGCGGATCACAACCAACCAAACCACTAGGGTTATTCCTGCAAGCAATCGAACAACAAGCAAGAACAAGTAGAACAAGCACTTAATTGCAAATAAGACATAAAGGTTCAAATCTGATACACAAGAAGGTGGGGTTCTGAATCAAGTAGAACGGATGGTCTAGTCGACACACACGTCTACAAGGAAGTAGCAGCAGCTAAACTTTCATCTAAACAAAACTCAATCTGTTTGTGGCGGCTCTAAGGGGATATAAGGAGGAGGGAGGACGACCACAAGGGTCGTGGGGTCGTCCTACAAACCTAGGATGAGTCTCTAATGGACCCAAGTTGATACATGGGCCATGGGCCCAAAATTGGGTGATGCAGCACCATTGGCAGAAAAGCTGTCGGGATTAAACTGTCTACTGCGCACGCGTCTGATAAGATATAAATAAGAGTTTGGACCCATTGGAAAGTAGACTTGATAAGCTTTCCAAAAAATCCTAGAACGTCCCAATCGGAGTCCGTATGAAGTCGTGGCAACCGTCGCAAGTTTGGACTCTTCTGCAGTCCGAATTGAACTTCCAAAACGTGTTGGACTTGGACTCTTGCTTTCCTTGGATCCAAATTGACGTGGTGGCCTGGTGGAGGACGTTAGGAACACTTGGAGTTGATCCCCAATCAACTTCATTAACCATCCATGCTTTCCATATGCAATCGAACCTTCCCTTGATCCATGTAAGCAATTCTAAAAATGTCAATATACATACTTTGCGGTGCAACACCAATTCATCAAACATATCAGTTATAATACTCATATATATTGGTTGCACCTTTGGTTTAGAGGTAGTTAACATGGTCAAATGTGAGCCGATGATGTCCTTATCATTCTCCCCTTCTTGACAGCAAACCGTCCTCGGTTTGACTACTGTTGGAGGATGTGTTGAAGGTAAAAGTGAAACGTGCTCCCCTTCTTGATATGTAACCTGTTTCTTCATAATAAAACTAGAGAAGCTCGACATGACATGGTTATAATTATTGCATACCTCTAATTGATCATATCTTTTCACAATAAAAGAAGATTGCAGAACTGAGAAAATGTAAATTCGATGTACCATATACTCCTCTTTACAATTATATTTTCCAATAGCATGAAAACTAACATTAGAAGAACATGGTAATTTAAATCTACCAATCAGATTATTCTGCAAATAGTTAAGCACATAAAGATCATCGAATTCAATATATCCCTTTGTATGTAAAGATGACAACAATTGAGCTTCTTCATTTTCATTTACAATATGAACAACATGTTTTAATTCAGCACTCAATGATTTAGAATTTTTAGTTTCATTCACTAGTTGTGGTATGGATATAAGTAATTCATTATCACACAACTCTTCTTTGTCACCAGGAATATCAAGCATATCAAATTGTGACAAAAGAAAATCAGTAACTAGTTCCACAATTGATTGATCTATGATATCTAGATTAGTGGACAAATGCAGTTCAACTAAAGCATGCTCACCTTGATTTATGTTACAACCATCTGACTTACCTTTGATGCTCTTCTCAAATGGTGTTCGTGTAGCTAGATTCATGCTCTTTAAAGGTTTCACCTCCAATCTCAGACTGGTAAATGCCCATTGGTATATTGGCATCTACTTGCTGCAAATTGTTAGTAATAGGAGAGACACATGCTTCTATAGTACTTGTGAGATCCTGTTTTAGTGTTATTTCAAAGTCACAAGCAAGATCAAACAACTCATCAAAAGTCTTGTAATGTTTATCAACAAGTATATTCTGAATTTCCACATTAAGACCTTGCAAAAATCTATGTTCTAGAAACGCGTCATTTTCTTCAAAGCCACAACGTAGCAAACATAGTTTTAGTCTATCATAGTATTCTGCTATAGTTTTGTTTTCTTGTTTTATAGATTGCAATTTTCCATACAAAAAATCAGAATAATAGCTAGGAACAAAAACATCTCTAAAATGTCTTTTCATATCTTTTCATGATTGAGGAGCATTAGCAAATCTACAAAGATGTTTCCACTCAGTTAAAGCATACTTGATAAGAACACTTGAAGCAATGCTAACCTTTTGTTTTTCATATAGATCATAATTTTTAAATTCCTTGTCTACATGTAGCTCCCATTCAATATATGCATGAGGATCATAGTTTCCTTCAAAATAAGGTCGTGCAGATTTTATTCTATCAAGCCAAGCATCACATACCTCATGAGCAGCATGGTTATCACTTGCCACACCTGTAGCAAAGTGGTTAGAATATGCAACCCGATCATCTCGTTTTTCCATGTAGATTCCTGCCATGATTAGAAGATAACAAGAAACATACACATTAGTATTTATGTTCCTATCAACTAGTAGGATGTGGTTGCTGTAATTCTCTAACTCTAAACTCGATGAAACAAATTCTTACAAGTTCTTACCCAGCAAAACAAGGGGTTGCAGCAACCAGCAAGTCGGAAACCTTGGATGTAGTGTATCGACACCATAGCAACAACACCTGTCAAGCTGTATCCGGATATGTGGAGCTATAGGAGGGCTAAAAATAATATGCAAGGAAGTACTAGCACCACATTAGTCACAAAAGCAAGTTGAGAAATTGTTCAACGAAGGTACCGTGCTGGTCCTAGGCTAGACCGTGCTAGAGACGCGAGCCTAGACACAAATGAAGTCATGGTATAGCAGGAAAAAGGCACAAGAACAGCACACTCTCCTTCTTTTCCTCCCTCTTGTTTTTCTTTTTTTTCTCTTTCTCTTTCTTCCTCTTTCTTTTTTTTCTTTTCTTTTCTTTTCTTTTCTTTCTAGTTTTTCTTCTTCTTTTCTTTTACTTTGCACAACTAGCAAGAATCTGAATCTTAACAAATCAGATTTCAGTAAAGCAATTTACAAAGTGTTTCTATTTCTTTTTAGGGGACAACAAGAAAAGAACTAGCAAGGTAGATTTGTATTTGTGTATCCAAATCAGATTTTCACGGTGTAGAAAAAAATATTGGAGATGGATATAGTGCAGGAAAGGTGTATATGATAGCAATGATTGCAATGGAGATATAAATTATGTAGTGAGATGTGTATGGTGGTGGTGATGGCAGCAGATATATATATGGTAGTGAAGATATGATAGTGACCGAAACGTGACAAGAACTCGAAACTCTAAAACCCTAACCCTAAAACCAGCAACACGACTCAACCGATGTAAACCAAACTCAACAAGCTCGTACTAAGTAATACTAGTAAAAGGCACAAAGAGTTTATAGGATTATGGGAAAACAAATCTACTATTTTTATTGGTTGTTCTGGACTATAGGAAATTAATAACAAACTGAATTCTCTCACCGATGAAACCTTGCTCTGAATACCACTTGATGAGTGTAGGGTGTCCCGATCTTTCGGTGGAGATAGATAACTACAATTTGACTAGAGAGACGTTCACGAAATGACTACAACTGTCCAAGGACGCTGCGCCTTAGCAATCGATACACCAAATCCAGCAGTTGATCACAATCTTGCGGATCACAACCAACCAAACCACTAGGGTTATTCCTGCAAGCAATCGAAGAACAAGCAAGAACAAGTAGAACAAGCACTCAATTGCAAATAAGAGATGAAGGTTCAAATCTGATACACATGAAGGTGGGGTTCCGAATCAAGTAGAACGGATGGTCTAGTCGACACACGCGTCTATAAGGAAGTAGCAGCAACTAAACTTTCACCTAAACAAAACCCAATCTGTTTATAGCGGCTCTAGGGGATATAAGGAGGAGGGAGGACGATCACAAGGGTCCTGGGGTCGTCCTACAACCCTAATGGACCCAAGTTGATACATGGGCCATGGGCCCAAAATTGGGTGACGTAGCACCGTTGGGAGAAAAGCTGTCGGGATTAAACTGTCTACTGCGCATGCATCTGATAAGATATAAATAAGAGTTTGGACTCATTGGAAAGTAGACTTGATAAGCTTTCCAAAATGTCCTAGAACGTCCCAATCGGAGTCTGTATGAAGTCGTGGAAACCGTCGCAAGTTTGGACTCTTCTGCAATCCGAATTGAACTTCCAAAACGTGTTGGACTTGCACTCTTGCTTTCGTTGGATCCAAATTGACGTGGTGGCCTGGTGGAGGATGTTAGGAACACTTGGAGTTGGTCCCTAATCAACTTCATTAACCATCCATGCTTTCCATATGCAATCAAACCTTTCCTTGATCCATGTAAGCAATTCTGAAAATGACAATATACATACTTTGCGGTGCAGCACCAATTCATCAAATATATCAGTTATAATACTCATATATAATGGTTGCACCTTTGGTTTAGAGGTAGTTAACATGGTCAAATGTGAGCCGATGATGTCCTCATCAAAAGTCGTCTTTGCTGATAATTTCTTTGGTAAGTATCGTTTGTCGAGTGTGGCACTTGGTAAAGCCGTTGTGTCCGGTAGTGGTAATTTGTGGTGGGGAGCACGATATATGACGAGGAAACCCTCACCTATTAGACTAGTATTTTGGGTTGAGTTAGGCTGAAGACCTAGGTATGTTGAGGGATTTAATGGATCCAGGTCCGAGAGGCGCTGACTTGTGGATAGAGCCAGTTGGGCTGAATTCTGCTACGTATTCTAACAAGTGGTATATGAGCTCATGGTTCAAAAAGCTTAAAAATCTCAGGTGTCACATGTTAACGGGGATCTTGTTAACGTCTTGGAGATCACATGGTTATGTGTGATATGAATGTTGAACTTGAGGCCTGTCAAATGTCTTTCGAAGATAGCATGTTGTAGTGTGATGGAAGATTTGGATCCAATGTGTGACGAATAAGATTATTAGGTTTATTCTTACATCGATAATTGATGGTGAGTGAGCACGTCATATATGGCAGGGGCAGTCTCACCTATTAGTCTAGTCTTTTGAGTTTTTGGGTTAAGTTAGGACTAATACCTGACTATGTTTTACGCTTTGGTAGCCATATGTCTGAGAGGCGCCCGCTAATGAATAGAGTGAGCTAGACCGTATTGCGTTATGCACTCTAACATGCACTACATCATTGGCCAGCCAGCCCAAGCGCCCCCACCGCAGTTCATCATCGGCCGCTGTTGCTGCCGCTACCGTCTAGCGCGTGGTGACGGCGGCCCGCAGCTACTCCAAAAAACTGGTGCACTACGACCCTTTCTCGCCCCCACCTCTCTCTTTGGTTGTCCACATCCTCGTCGCTTCCAGAGTCTCTCCGACAGATCCACGGTAGCTCGGCCCGGATCTGGCCGTTGCTACAGCCGTGTGCCCGGATCTGCAAGCTGCTCGTGGTGGCACCTCTCCTTCTTCGGGCAGATGGATTTGGGCGCTGCTGGTCGACCTGAGATCTAGATCCACTAGATGCAGTGGTCACGTGCCCTCCCCTCCCCAAAGCTCCTCCTTGGTCGTCTTCGTTTTGGCGGTCGGCGGCCCCGGGTGGGTGGTGGTGCGGCAATGGAAGTGGTGGAGTCTCTGATCACCGTCTATCCGGATGTGGAGGTGGTTGACGTGGTGGTCGTTAGCCGACCTGTCTGGGGCAGCCGGCGGCTGCACGGTGGCCGACTTTGTCCAGCGGTGTGGTGACGGAGGGACGGCGTTGCTGCGGCGGATCTGCCATCGCCCTCGACCGGCGACTTCGGGCTTGGAGAGGCTGGCGGCAGTGGCTCCCTGACATCTTGTCGGCCGCCGGCTGGCTGTGTGTCGGGGGCCGCCACCGGCGGTGCTCCCTACGGTGAAGCGTCGGTGGCGATGCTGGCGTGGCAGCCGACCTGGCAAAACTGCCGCCAGGAGCAGCTCGGCGGCAAGGCGAGAAGAGTGGTACCTCCCCGAATCTGTTTCTCGAGCGGTTGATGGTGTCCTTCCGGTGATGGTGACCTTCCATGCTGGTCGGCTGCAGAGTTGGTGGTGACAGTGGTTTGGGTGAAAACTTTATCTGGCGTCGTGCGTCAGGCTGGCGGTGTTGGAACTGGCTGTGCCACACTCCTTCATGAAGGCGTCGCTGAAGACATTGCTCCCCTGTTGCATCCGTGGGCGTTCAATATCTACGTGAAAACCTAGCCTGGTTTCTTCGGGCCGGCGGCGATAGCTCTGGCGCGTCGTCAAAGATTTTGTTCGCCAAGGCTGGGCAGTTCCTCCACGTGGTCACCTGCTCGCTGTACAGTTCAAGGCGGATGTGATAATCAATGGCGTAACAGCTCGGCGCTTGGTGGCTTCTGCACCGAAAAAACGGGTCCGAACGGTTCCGAACTGCCTGGAGAAATAGATTTCTACAGGTGGTTTACTTAATAAATCCGCCTGTAGAAATGGGTCATTTCTACAGGTGGTTCCTTAAGACAACCGCATGTAGAAATCGATTTGTACAGGCGGTTCGTTAAGACAACGGCCACTAGAAATCGACCTCGGATTTTTTCCACTGATTTTTTTTATTTTTATAAACGACCTTGGATGGAAAAACTTTGTACATGAAAGTTGTAGATCTCAAAAAGTTATGAAACTTTGTAGTTCACAACTTTTTCATTTGAAATCATCTTGTCATCGAAAAATACGTTTGAATGTGTCAAATTTGAAATTCAAATTTTTGTAAATGACCTCGGATGAAAAAACTTGCTACATGAATGTTGTAAATCTCAAAAAGTTATGAAACTTTGTAGTTTACAACTTTTTAATTTGAATTCGTTTAGTGGCTCAAACAATCAATTTACACTCGATTGAGTATAGAATATGAGGAAGTACTACTGAATTTAGACACAAGTGACGGATGGCTGGAGTGGTAGAGAAGGGATCGCGCGAGGCCGAGGTCGAGGGTTCGAATCCCCTCCGGAGCGTGTTCGCGATTTTACGCGAAAAATAGCGCGACTTACGATTTTCTATTTTCAAAACGCGATTTCAGACAGTCATTTCTATAGGCAGTTCGTTAAGACAGCCGCCTCCGCCTGTAGTTTCTACAAGCGGTTACTGGCCCAGCGCTGGCGGTTCGGAAAAACGGCTGTAAAAATGGCTTCCGAACCGCCTGTATAGGCACTTTTTGTACTAGTGTTAGACAACAATCTAATTCAACAACCAAATATAATACAATTAAAACAACTTACAAGAGACGGTTCACAAACTTTTATAGTCAAATAATGACAAAATTACCTTTTGCCTAAGCATTCGCGATTTTACGCGAAAAATAGCGCGACTTACGATTTTCTATTTTCAAAACGTGATTTCAGACAGCCATTTCTACAGGCAGTTCGTTAAGACAACCGCCTCCGCCTGTAGTTTCTACAAGCGGTTACTAGCCCAGCGCTAGCGGTTCGGAAAAACGGCTGTAAAAATGGCTTCCGAACCGCCTGTATAGGCACTTTTTGTACTAGTGTTAGACAACAAACTAATTCAACAACCAAATATAATACAATCTAGGTTATGGTAAGCCAGCATACAATCTAGGTTGACATAATATAATCTGGCCAGGGAAAGATGCTGAGCCTTTAGAGACGTACGGAGGAAGTAACTAACTCATGAGAAGGTCTAAAAAGGTAAAAGAAGTAGAAGGTGGTAGTGGCGGCCTATTTCACAAACGAGCAAATAAGCAGGGCAACACTAAATATATGAAGATTATTTCGAAGGATATTTGATTTATCTCGAATTGGACGAGCTTAACGGGTTTCAATGCGCCGCAGAGCAGAGTATGTAGCGGCCTCCAATATTTGGTAGGAGTAATATAATGTGAACTTTGAACAGAGCATTCACTTGTTGGGTTTTCTATTATTTGTTTATATATATACTCCCTCTGTTCCAAATTATAAGACATCCTAAGAATCTTAAAGAATCAAAATATTTCAAGTTTGACCGAACTTATATGACAATATAATAACATTTATGATGTCAACTAAATATCATTAGATTTGTTATCAATTATATTATATTTTCATAGTATGTCTATTTTATGTCATAAATCTTTATAAGTTTCTCTATAATTATTGGTCAAACTTGAGATACTTTGACTTTCCAAAATTTTTGGAAGGTCTTATAATTTGTGACGGAGGGAGTACCTTTTAAATTAACTAAGTAGACATGGACGTACGACATGCACATGTTTATTAAAACTATTTAATAATAGATGAATAACAATAAATTTTGTAATCATAATGCCATAAAAAATATTTTTAATATATAGACCCACCATCATAAATCCTGATATTTGTAAAGAAAAGACCAGGGATAATATGATGTCCTAAGATAATGAAGCTTTGTACTCTTGAGCCTTGACTACACCTTTTTCTTTTTAGGCAATCCGTAGATGTGTACATCCTTTCCTCGAATCAAATCAAATAAGCATCAAGTTTTACATAATTTTTTAGCTCGATCAATTTTGAATTTTCAGATACCAGATAATTCTTGGATTGTCTTCCGCCGTGTTGTACCTCCACCAAGAGTGGGACCAGTGCGTCGTCCATGGCGACATCAAGCCGAGCAACATCATGCTGGACGAGTCCTTCAACGCCAAGCTCGGCGACTTCGGCCGGCATGAGCCTGCAGACCATGACGGCTGTCGCTGGCACGCCAGGGTACCTGGACCCGGAATGCGCCATCACTAGCAAGGCCTCCACAGAGTCCGACGTGTACAGCTTCGGCATCGTGTTGCTTGAGGTCGCCTGCGGGCGCCGGCCGATGGCGCCACCGCCTAGCACGGGCGAGGGGAAGGACGGACAGGTCACTAGTACAAAAAACATTTTTAGAGGCGGTGGTAAATATATTTGTACAGGCGGCCAAACCCACCGCCTGTACTGGGGGTCAGTACTAATCGGCCCACAGTACAGGCGGCGGGCTGTGAGCCGCCTTGTTTTCACAGGCGGTTCACTTTGTCAGCCGTCTGTATTAATCCGCAGAATAAAATCGCGTTTTTAAAATCGAAAAAAAAAGAATTAAATCCTGGGATTCGCGTTTTTTAAAATCACGACTTTAAAATCGCGTTTTTTAAAGTCGCAAGTCGCGCATTTTTTCGCGTAAAATTCGCGAACGCGCTCCGCCGGGGATTCGAACCTGAGACCTCACCCTCGCGCGGTACCTCCTCTACCACTCCACCCATGACTTACTTGTGTCTAGATTCGTTAGTACTTCTTCATATTCTATACTAAACCGAGTGTAAATTGATTGTTTGAGCCACTAAATGAATTCAAATGAAAAAGTTGTGAACTACAAAGTTTGATCGGTGACCAATCACAATCAACTTCACGGATCGTGCCTAACCGCCTTTGAGGATGAATCTAAACCACTCGCTTAAGGTCGGTTTGATCCGACGGTCTACGTTCATTTGAGGGGGCTATATAAGCAAGGCCCTGCCACCCCTGAGGAGGAGGAGAAATCATTATTAGGTACCCATCTCCAGTCATATGTTGAGTGCACCCACTATCAAGCACCTAATGCCTCCCTCCGGCTTTATAGTTGACCTACAAAGGATTCAATTTTTCTTAGGTACCCATTGTTGTTTGGGTCCTCCAAAGTTAGTGACTAAGGACTTAGGTACCCAAATAGCTTTCTTCTTTGAGCTCTCATTGGGAGTACCCATGTACTTAGCTATCACACATTTCTTGCCCTTGGTAAGCACATAACTAGAATCAAAGCGAATAGATGCATGTGTAAATTTTATCTTGCTTAGATTTAGTTTGCAATGTTGCTCATCATGCCCTACTTGCTTGCAACTTGAGCAAAACCAGCCATTGCTCTTCACAAAGCGAGGCTTTGGAGTTACAAAGGCTGCCTTGCCTTTCTTGGGGGTATAGCCAAGTCCCTCTTTGAAAAGGGAGAACCTTTGGCTACCCAAGCACTTAAGCAAGTGGTCGTCTCCACCATAGGCATTACCGAAGGCTAGAGTGAGCTTACCAACCTCCTTCTTAAGAGTCTCATTCTCAACCATTAGTGAAGCATCACAAGTGAAGCCATCACTAGTAAAAGAGCTAGAGTTAGAAGTTCTACAAGGGTTAGTTGGAGTGATGATGATGGGTTCATAGAATGATTCATTGATTATGTCACAAGTTGTTCCCATGTTACTTGTTGAAACATGCTTTTTCTCCTTTTTCTCAACAAGAGATGAGTGAGCTTTTTGAAGCTTAGAGTGAGCTTTGCCAAGCTTCTCATGGGCATCCTCTAGCCTCTCATGAGAGTGGTTAAGCTCATCAAAGGATTCCTTGAGATCTTGAAGCTCTTTCCGCAATGATTTGCACTCCTTTCTCTTGATGTCAAAGTGAGTCTTAGCATCTTCCAACATTTCAATTAGTTCATCTTTAGTGGGTTCATCATCATCATCATCACTAGAGTCACACTCATCATCGGATTGTACCTTAGTGGACCGAGCCATGAAGCATGTTGATGGAGTGTCAAAGAGAGAGATCTTGTTCTTCATAGCAATGCTCGCAAGAGCTTTCTTCTTGCTTGATCTCTTCTCATCATCACTTGAGTCATTATCATCACTTGAGGAATCACTATCCCAAGTGACAACATATGATCCTCCCTTCTTGCTCTTCTTGAGAGTCATCTTGTTCTCTTTCTTCTATTTCTTCTTGCCCTTCTTCTCATCTTCATTGTCACTATGATGTGGGCAATCCACAATGAGATGATCCTTGCTATTGCACTTGAAGCATCTTCTATCCTTGTCATTGAACTTGTGTGAGTTCTTCTTCCTTCTTGCTCTATAACCCTTCTTCTTCATGAACTTGCCAAATTTCTTGACAAATAGAGCCATCTTATCTTCATCATCATGACTATCACTTGATCACTCATCATAGCTTGATTCATCACACTTTGCTTTGCCCCTTGATGATGATGTGGCTTTGAATGCCACACTCTTCTTCTTCTCATCTTTCTTGTCATCCTTCTTCTCTTTGTTTTCCCTAATCTTGTCATTGTCTTCTCTAAAGGTGTCATCGGTAATCACCTCACTAAGAACTCGGTTTGGTGTCATTGTGTCCAATCCGCTTCTCACCAATAGAGTGACTAGCATCTCAAATCTTGAGGGAAGACTACTCAAAAATTTAAATGAGAAGTCCTTGTTCTCCACATTCTCTCCAAGTGACTTGAGGTCAATGACAAGCACCTCAAGACTATTGAACATCTCCGGCACATTCTCATCTTCCTTCATCTTGAAGCTTGCAAACTTTTCCTTCAAGATGTATGCCTTTGCTCCCTTCATGGATTGAGTCCTTTCATAAGACTCTTCTAGCTTCTTTCAAGCTTCATGAGCACTCTCCAAGTTCTTGATTTGTTCAGACACTTCTTTGGAGATTGCCTCATGGATAGCACTCAAGGCAATGTCATTATTTTGGAGCTTCTCCTCTTCGGCCAGGGTGGGTGCCTCTTCATTCACCACCTCAAACTTCTTATCGACCACCAACCATATCTTCCGGTTGATTGATTTTAGATAGGTGGTCATCAAGGCCTTCCAATAGCTATAATTGGTGCCATCAAACTTAGGTGCCCTCTTGGTGTTGTTGATTTGAGCCATTTTAACACCGTGGGATGTAAAGCCTCAAATAGACGGTGTACTAGCTCTGATACCACTTGAAAGGTCTAGGAATGGCTAGAGGGAGGGTGAATAGCCTATTAAAAATTCTACAGTAACACTTAAGCAAACTTGTTAGAATAAAACACGGCATAAGCAAGTTTGCTCTAGCTCTAAGGGTCGGCAAGCCACCTACCAATTCTAGTTACTAGAAAGATAACAACTAAAGCACATAAACTAGCTAGCAACCTAGAAAGCTATAAACAAGATACAGAAGCTAGAGAGCTACTCTACTTTGCAAGATGTAAAGAATGTAATGCAAAGCTAGAGTTAGGAGGGTTATACCGCCGCGGAGAGAATACCAATCAATCAATAGATAGACAATGAAAATCCTCGGTAGGGAGACAATGAGACACAATATTTTTTTACTGAGGTTCACTTGTTTGCCAACAAGCTAGTCCTCGTTGTGACGATTCACCTACTTGGAGGTTCACGCGCTAATTGGCATCACACGCCAAACCCGTCACCAGGTGACGCAAAACCAACACAAGATAGGGATCCACAAGTCACGTGCAATCCACTAGAGATGTATTTCGTGAACTCCCATGGGGAAGACTCAAGAACCCCTTGCAATCCACCGATCGGAGCCAAAGACAATCACCTTCCTCCGCTCAACGATCCACGTCGCACCAAGCCATCTAGGAGATGGCAATCTCCAAGAATAACAAGAGCTCCCACGATGACGAAGATCACCAAGTACCACTAGTATGCAATCAATCAAACAATGCACTTGGTTCACTCAATCTCTCATGAATATGTCAATTATGTCAAGAAGATGAGTGGGTGGTGCAATCTCAAGCAAGCACAAGTGTATGAGTGTAAGAGATGCCCCAAAGGGTCGGTCATATCACTTATATAGCCCCTACTCAAACACTAGCCGTTTTGCCCCTACAGAACACATTCTGCACGCCCTCTGGACGCTGCCAACAGTGGAGGTGCGGACAAACATCAGCGTCCGGACACCCTCCACCAACACAGAAACTGCCTCAGTTCACCACTCCGGATGCTGCCTCCAGACATGCGTGAAGCGCCGTCCGGACCATCAGCCAAGCGTCTGGTCGCCTCTCATTCAAACAGATCTGTTTTGCGCCTTCGCCTCTGCACGCCACTCGTTTCTAGATGCGACTGTAGCACGAGTCCAGACACACTGCACCGAGCGTCTGGAAATATTATCCAGAACACCCGAGAGTGCCTGAGAATACCAACACCTCCGGACGCGAGTGCAGAGTCCCTATCCGGACACGCCTCAGCGTCCGAACTCCTTCACCAGAGAGCAATAGAGAGCGCCAACCCTCCGGATGCTTGTCCGGAGCTCCGCGTCTAGACCTCAACTTGCGTCCGGACCTCTGTCTTCAGCCTAGCTGACCTAGGGTATGCTTCCGGACGCACAGGCGTTAGTCCGGACAGCCAATACCCTAGCGTCCGGACCTCTGTCCGAAGCTCTTCCTTGCTGCCCAAACACTTCACCAACTTCTCCAAGCTTCCAAGAGCCAACACTAAGTGATCTCAACACTTGTGCACGTGTGTTAGCTTTTTATTCACATTTATCTTGGAATTAGTTGGTTGTTTCACTAGTTCATTTGATTTTAAATGCAATGCAATGAACCTAGTGGCACATGATAACTGCAATCATTCACAAGAGCTCCCTCCTTGATAGTACAACTATTTATCCTAAATGTGATCTCACCCTCTATGGTGACTTGATCACTAAACCGAAAATGGTTCCTATTATCACCTTTGCCTTCACACCATTTTCCTTTGCACCACCATGCTAGAGCATATGCAATCCACCTTGATCCATCTTGCTCCCTCACATAGCATGTACCAACCTATCTCATGATTCACACTTAGAGATCCAAGGTTAGTACTTAGGTAGGTTTCATCAATTACTCAAAAACAAACACATGGGGACTCTCAAGAAGCTCGTGGACTCTTCCCATAGGGGGCGCCCGGCCGGCCCCACCTATCATCCCCTTGTGGTCTGCTTCGTTCTGGTGTCTTCTGGATCTTTCCTAAGTATTATGGAAAATATCCCGTCGCGGATTTATTCTGATATTTATTATGATTTGATTCCCTTATTGCGCTTTTCTGGAATAGTCCCTGGAAAAGAATAGAATACCAAAACTCGTGGAATTTGTTAGATAAAGCCCTATACTTCTATATTTTCCATTTGGTTGATCCATTTATCATGTTTATAATTATATTAAATGTTGGCATTAACCACCATCAACAAGCTCCCCCCATGCTTACCCTTTGCTAGTCCCTAAGCAAAGACTATCTAATAAACTTGGATCAGGAGTTGCTGTAATGCTTTCATACCTCAAAAGTTTACATGGTTTCAAACAAAAATTCTTTTTTGAATTAGATAAAACAACTCTAACTTTCGAACTCACCCGTATTACCTTTGACCATGGGGCTTCTTAATTGTTACTTGGGTCTTGAGCAATCGAAAGACAGAGTAAACGAATCTAGCACTATGTCTCAAACTCTCCACTCTACCAAAATTCTGGGTTTTGTAATGTTTTCGAAATAAATCTCAGAGCTTAATTGTATGACACCCTCAATTCTCTTATATATGTGGTATTTGTGGATCTCACTGAGGCATTAATGATGTCATGTCCTCCTATACTAGTAAATATCACTACAATGACGTTTTGGGGATGACGATCTCAATTTTGGTCACGAATAATTGTCATCAATGACGAAATTATGCATGTTGTCATAAATGATTGGTTTGGCCATCAACCCACTTGTTCATCCATGACCAATTGGAAAAAATTGTCACACATATGCTCTAAACTTCGTCATAGATGTGAAACTCAGTAGTTCCAACATCGAGGTCCCACCTGCTAGTTTTTATTTTTGTCATAAAAAAGCTCAAAATTGCTACAAAAATTGTGGGTTCCTAGGAATCAAACCCGGCACCATAGAGTTGTGAAACAATTGTGCTAACCAGTAGGACACAAGTTTAGATGTGTTAGGAGGAGGGAACTTTATTTTCTTATTAGAGTTTAATTAATTCATAGAACCTAGCGGCAAAATTGTTCCCCTCATCACTCATTCGCGCCTAAATCAATCCCCTCTGCCGCTGCCACCGCCGCCGCCGTGGGTGCTTCGGCGGACCTCTCCGTCTTCTAGGTCCGGCGTGACGCTAGCTTGCGCGCGCATCTCTGGTGGGCCGCTCCGACTAAAGGGCTTGGCCGCCGTCGCCGCCGCAGGTGCTCCGATTGCGTTGGTGGGCAGCCGTCGTGCACCATGCAACGGTGGGGAGCATCCTAGGTGGTCAACTTCTCAGGGTTATCTGCTAGCTCCTTCATCGGCTCAAGCGGCGGCCACCTACGAGCTCGGGGTGCAAAGGTATTGTCCTGCCTCTCCCACTGTGTTCATGATGTTAGCATTTCATAGTTGTTTGATCAAGACTGGTAGATGGATAGATGTTGGATTCATGCTACTCGGTTCAAAGATTCCTTCAACGACGGTGTTGATCAGTTCATGGCTTTTGTTCGAGATAGATTCAATGCAGATGATCATATACCCTACCCCTGTCGCAATTGTCTAAAACAATCTTCCTTGAGTCAGAAAGACGTGCATAACCATGTCTATCTTCATGGATGGTCAACTACATATACTCGGTGGATACACCATGGAGAGCCTCTTGATGTTGAGCTTGTGGAATATGTAGGTGCTACAGATGAACCTGACAATCTTGGTGATGTGTTGGATGTGGATGAGCCTGATGATGAAGATGAGCAGGGTACGACAGAGATGCTTGCTGACTTGTACACAGCTCTAGAAAAAGATGGAGAACAACCTATGTTTGTAAAACTTCTTGAAGATGCAAAAAATGTTCTTTGCCCCGGTGTAGGGTCGAGATGGCAGACTAGAGGGGGGTGAATAGTCTTTTCTAAAACTTAAGAGCAAAGGCTAACCGAAACAAATGCAGAATTAAAACTATCGGTCTAGCCAAGACTACACCCCTCTAACTATAACTTTAGCACCTAGCAAAGTATGTCTAATTGGGCTCACTAAGGTGTCAAGCTAGGAAGCTCACCTAAACAAGTCTAGGTTGCAAGGTCACACAAACCTAAGAAACTAGTACTCTAAGCACAAAGGGAGCTCTTACACATACTAGTAAGCAAAGCACAAAGCACTTAAGCTCACTAGCAATGCTCTCTAGCAAAACTACACAAGTCAACTAGAGAGCTCAACTTACTTAGCTACACAAACTAAGCAATGTGACTAACAAAGCTACTCAAGCCAATTAGCCACTCAAGAGATACTTCTATGCTACACAAGCTAGAAAGTAACTAGGCAAGCTACACAAGCCAAACTAGTTCCAAGAGCAACAACTAACCACTAGCACAAGTAATAAAAAGTAAATACAAGCTAGTGATTTGGAGAATGCAAACCACCGAGAAGATGTACACAAGGTTGACACGGTGATTTTTCTCCCGAGGTTCACTTGGTCGCCACCAAGCTACTCCCCGTTGTGTCGGCTCACTCACTTGGAGGTTCACACGCTAATAGCCATTCACAAGCCTAACCTACAATCGGATGCCGCACAACCAACACAAGATGAGGGCACTCAATGACACGCTCAACTAGAGTTGCTCTTCGTGATCTCCCATGGGGCAAGCACAACACCCCTCACAAGCTCTTCTCCTGAGCCACGCACAAGCTTCTTGCATGCTTCGACGGAGCCACAATCACCAAGCCGTCTAGGAGGTGGCAACCTCCAAGAGTAACAAGCACCACCGGCTTGCAACACGATCACCTAGTGCCACTTGATGCAAACTCGCAATGCAACGCACTAGAATCACTCTCTCACACAATCGGATGATCACTATCAAGTGTATGTGAGTTAGAGGGCTTCCAAGCACACCAACACAAGCCACAAAGGCCCAAGGATGCTCAGCAACAAGCCTTGGCCGGCCACCACCCCTATAAATAGAGTGGGAAAGAAACTACTCGTTTTCTCCCTTCACCACGCTTCCTGTAGAGGATCCGGGCGCACCCAACACTTGGGTCCGGACCATTGCCCTTGTGTCCGGACCACCTAGCCATTTGAATCGAGCTGTTGGTGCACTTTTCTTAGCTGAAAACAGCCTCCGGATGCTTGCTACCGTAGAGGTCCGGACCAATGCGTCTTGCGTTCGAAGTCCAGCAGAGAGCTCCCCGAGAGCAGATTTTACTCCGAACGCTGTTCGGATCAACACCTCCGAACGCTAGTTAGTGTCCGGACCTTACAGAGCCTCCGAAACAACATTTTTAGGCCTCCGGACGCTACGGTCCGGACTAATGGCCATGCGTCCGGACCTTTACAGACGCTGCGTCCGGACCAGCACAGTCCGCACGAAAACGTCTGTATCTCTTAGCTCCGAACTCCGATTTCGATGATCTTGGACTTTTTGGAAAGCTAACTCAGAGGCCTACACATACCTCAAGTCCATTTGATTCATATCACAATTAATCAATGCAGTATTTCATTCCAAGATCCACTCTAGTGTTAGGAACATACCGAAAAATATTTTTCTCTTCTCCGAGTTGATTCAATTCAACTCCAACACCTTCTTCTTTGCAAATATGCCAACACCACCAAGTGTACATCACCATGTGCATGTGTGTTATTATTTTTACAATAATTTTCAAAGGATTTTCACTTGCTCTCACCACGCCACTCGATCCTAATACATCGCAATGTTAGATCGCTCAAGTGGCACTAGATAACCGATATGCAAATAAGTTTGCTCCTCTTGATAGTACGGCTATCTATCATAAACCCGGTCATACACTTCTCTACACACCTATGATCGGTGAAATAAAATGCCCTACAAGTTATACCTTTGCCTTGCGCATTCCATTCCATCTCCTCCAATGTTGATGCCAACACATGCACCAACCTATCACCAAATGATATGATCCACTTCATATCATCACGTGACTGTATTGGTTCATCGATCTTGACCTCACTTGCTCTTCACTATTGCGTTGGTCCATCGGCGCCAAGCATCACTCGCTTGTCCTTCACACTTGCAACCAGTCCATCAAGCGAAGCCTCATCTTGATCTTCTCCATATCATGTTTCATGTGTAATTAAGCTCCTTCATCACACAATCATATGTGAACTAATCTCCTGTGTATATATCACTTGAACACATATTAGTTCACCTAAGTTGTTACTCAATTACCAAAATCACATAGGAACTCTCACCCGGTTCTGCTCAATCTAGGTTCTCTTTTCTAGTAAGGATATTGCATATCAAATCATTCTATAGGATCGGCAACATAGAATTCAGTGCAATCTTGAAGTTATTGTCAGGGTCATTCCCTAATACAGGTCTTCCAGATTCATATGAGAAAGCAAAGAAGTATCTCAAAGAATTGGGCCTTAGATATGAGTTAATAGATGTTTGTGACAATAATTGTGTTCTGTTTCGCAAAGAACTTGAAAAACATGACTTTTTTCCAAAATGCAAGGAATCTAGGTGGGTAAATGGAGATGCTGTCAGGCGACTTCCAAAGAAGGTTTTGAGGTATTTTCCTATTATACCAAGGCTGAAGAGGTTGTTTACAAACAAAGCAACATCTGAGGAGACCAGGTGGCACAAGGATTAGCGGGTTCCTGTGGAAAATGAAATGAGCCATCCAGCCGATGGTGAAGCCTGGAAAGATTTTGATCATGTGTTTCCGAGTTTCGTTGATGATGCAAGGAACATAAGGCTTGGTTTAGCTACAGACGGGTTCAATCCATTCGGAAACATGAGCACTAGTTATAGCATGTGGCATGTACTTGTAAAGGTATACAATCTACCTCCACGGTCATGCACAGATGCATCCAACTGCATGATGGCATTGCTCATCCCAGGACCAAAGTCTCCAGGCAAGGACTTTGATGTATTTTTAGAACCTCTTATTGAGGATTTGTTAAAACTTTGGGTGGGTGTCAAAACTTATGATGCATTGACTAGTTCAAAGTTTGACCTTCGTGCTGCAGTTCTGTGGTGCATCCATGATTATCCAGCTTTGGGTGTACTGTCAGGGAAAATTACTAAAGGCTACTATGCATGTATCTATTGCAATAGAGATCCATTGTCAAGGAGTATTAGGATGAAGATATGTTACATTGGATATCGTCGCTACCTACCAAAAAATCACAAGTATCGAAGAAGCTTGGTCTTTGATGGGCACTGTGAAAACCGTGGCAAGCCTCAAAACTTGAGTGTGGAGGAGACTGTTGGTATTTCTTATGACTATTGGATAAATCCACAAGCGCACAGATTATACCGATGTAGCACTTCACCGGGAGTATTCCAGGTATCGTATTTTCCCCAGGGAACGATAAGTGATCTAACTAGGATTATAGATATGTCCTATGATGGATCAAGGGAGATTATGATAACTGGGTTGAGAGTTTTGATATATCAAAGATATCTAACAAGGTATAGTTGGTTATACTGGCCTTATCAGCCCTTCTCTTGCAGGAGGCGATGGGATAGATCAGAAAGAGGGCAAAACTCTAACTGGACCGCGCCATCATGTTGTATTGAGGCCCTACCTTTTAAGAACTTATCTTACACACGTGGTGGAATACGAAGACTAGATAGAGCTACCACCTTCTACTAGCATCCACAAACAATCCGTGTCATAAGCGGTTTACAAAGGTAAGATCTAGTCTAGGTGTCTACACTATTATTACTACTTTAACCTTTGCATAAGATTAAAGCACTCTACTTAAAGTAAAGCGATGAACAAGCGCGAAAAGATGTATAACAGCTATGCCAGAAGTAGAATATCAAATACTATAAAGAACTCAGATGTATCACTTACAAGTGCTAAACTTACAAGAGAATCACATCCGCTGAGGTACAACTCAGAGAAGACGCCAGATAGGCCTGACTCTCCTCCAGGTGCTCCTCACTCTCCTCCAACTAGCATAGCACTACTACAGAGCTCCGCTAAGATACTAAGGAGTAATTTCTCCAATGAGGCATGAGTGAGAGTGAGGGCCTAGGGGTCTATTTATAGCTAGAGGGAGAGCCTAGTGCCACGTCAGCGATCCGCGTCACTTCCATCATCCACCGTAGGATCAAACTGTCATTAGAACCGACTTAGATCAACGGGGAGATCAAGTGGTTGTATGGAGGCATGCAGAGAGTCAGTGGGGAGGTCGGTGGGGAGGTTGGTGGACCTTTTGGGCACCTGACCATGGTCGGCTGACCACCCCCTGATAGGTGGGCCCTGCCCATTTCTTCTAGAAGTTGACCCCACTGGCCAGGAGGCCTGTGGGTGGTCTCTGGCCCCACCTAGGCAGTCGGCCGACCGTGAGTTGGTGCCTTTGGCCTCCATCTTTCGTGTGGAGCATGTCCCACATGTCAAACATCTTGGCAATAGTTTTGTATTTTTCCAAGATAGTTTGTAGGCCCATGTATCCTCGTGCTTTGATCTAGAGCCATTAAAAAGAAGCACAGAGGAGATCCAAGGGTGAATCTTCACTCTAGGAGGTCTCTTACGGATCATGGGGCTTGGGAGGCCTAGTGGCTCCACAGGGAGGTCGGCCGACCCCCTAAGTGGGCCCACTGACTCCCAAAAGTCCCCATTTCTCATTACCTGCACTCAAATAGTCATGGGACATGTGGAACTAGTTATTGGCTAAAATAAGTTCAGGCTATGCTTGTTTTCCTTCATATATGAGGATGTTGACGGTGTTTTGATGGTGATAAAATTGCTCATAATTACCGTCAACAAGATCCCCCATACTTACCTCTTTGCTCGTCCTTGAGTAAAGGATAAAAGTAAATATAACTATGATATTCTCAAAGTATAAAGCAAGCATAGAGATTTATTCAAGACACTTTGTTATACCAATGGGATATGTGGTACTGGCTGACATATATCCTTGAGAAGTTGAGAAGTGGAAAAATTCTCAAGGCAAAGTCATGTTCCCAAATCATATTTTAGTACTTGGAGTTTTTGATAAGTTTTTCAAAAGAAAGCTCATAAGTCAACTTACTCCTCATATAGCACTCTAGATCACTCAAGGTATATGAATCCTTACCAAGGCATAACATGAGGTTGCCTTCTTTGTGTCTTCCTACTTCTAAAAGGCTTATGTGGAGCTTAGGTAGGGATAAATAATGTAGCATACTTACCTTGCATATATTGTAAAGTCAAATTCCGGATCCAAGGAGAGAAATGTCATACGCTTAGATCAAGATGTGCAAGTGTGTGGAAACATGGTGAATGATCAAAACTCCTTTATAAGATCTCTCTTTCCTAACTTATTATTTTGAGACATAGCTATCTTTATTTTTCTATGAGCTTTGATATGCTCATCATCATTTTTTTCTATGAGCTTTGATGTGCTCATAAGTTATATATATATATATATATTCATAATTTTGCAAAGTCTATGTCTAATTTACTAGCACATACTAGAGAGAGGATTTTCTATTAGAACATGGAGCATGAACTATGTGGAAAATGTAAGGCATGTTTCTGCGTACTTCTAGTGTATAAGCAGCATGTATATGTGGCGTGTACGTGATCTTGATCTTGGAAGCATGATAAATCTCTCAACAAGGATCACAAAACTTGACCAAATTCAACATAAAGTAAGCAGCTTATGTAGAAGGCTTATATCATGAAAGAGCATTATGACTGTGTAGGAATTTTCTCACTATAGAGGAGTAGTGACATTATGGTTTTATGACGTTTTCAAAAGTTAATCTCCAAATACTTTAAATAGATAGGGTATGAATCATGAACCGAGAACTATATCACATTAATCAACAACTTAGTCAATATGGTTCCCTATCAAGATTTTTTCCCACTAGTATAAGCAAGAGCAAGAATTTATTTTTATGACGCTTTTACCCTCAGAACGTCATAGATCATGACACTTTTCAAATTTTAGTTTTAAATGTGATCTTCTTGTTTTTATTCACTATTAAAAGGGAAATAAACTAATCAATTGATTTCATGAAGAAATAAAATTTTATTTTATTATTTTTTTTATTCTTTTATTTTACTTTATTTTATTTTATTTTGAAAGATAAAAATGATTAAACAAATGAAAAGCATATAGGAAAAGGGGAGAGATGTGGCAAACCAGTCAGAGTAGATGTTTGAAGTTGAGTGTATCCTGGCTGGTGGGCCCCGGGGCCTATAGGCACGGTCGGACGACCGCCCCTTGGGGCCGTTTGGCCACTTCAAACTCTGCATTCAAATCCCTTACCTCTGAATATTGCTTTGCTCTGTCTTTTCTTAATTTTGGCCTCCAAAGTGCATTGGCCGATGCACAAAAGTGGTCGTTTCGGTCTAACTTTTTTGTGGAACGTGTTATGGATGTGTACAGCATGATTCAGTCGTCGTTCTGGTGTTTTGACATGTTGGAGTGCCGACCGACCTCCCCCATACTTGTTTCGGGGCATGCTGAATTCAGTGACAGAGACACATCAAATGCAGGGGTTCTACCGGGGTAAGATACCAGCAGAACCAAGAGTTTCATTTGTCATTGATAGCTTAGGCATGAGTTCGTTGATTCATGAGTGATATACTAACAAGCCTAAGTGCCAAGGGATAAGGTGGAGAGAGAAAGTCTTATGGCCTTAGCATAAGGGATGACAAGCATCTCTTCATGCTCTCTTCTATTAGGGCCATGATGCAGGTTGTGCCGAAGGCTCTAGAGGATGGCTAAGGAGAAGGAGGGGCAAGGAGATCCTTTCTCTTAATGGTTGCGGATAAGCGCTTGAACTTTGCATTAGTGATACTGCGAAGATCATTAAAGCTATCTTCAAGACCTAGACGCGCTATTCTCTCCTCAGAAACCCTTTCTTCTAAGTTGGTAGTGCTTTCTCAGGCAACAACACGTAGAAACCTTTCCATATCGCTCTTCTTCTTGGTAGAACCATGGTGAGGTCAAGGAAGGTGAGAAGGGAAGCAAGAGGAGATGGAGAGAGAGAGAGAGATTAAGAAGAGAGAAACCAATGTCCTTCGCCTCTATTTTCACTTGGATCATGCCGGAAACAGGATAGGAGTGTTGGTCCAACGCTTGGGAGCAACGTGCAAGGCTAAGGGGCAAAAACCCCGGTCGGCTGACTGCTTTTTGGAAGGTTTGGCTCGACCGTGCCTCGATTGGTGGTCCCATGGGTCAGGTTAGGCACGGTGTGAAGTTTTGGGCCGATTGGCTCAAAAGTGTGGTCGGCCGACCGCCTTTGGAGGCCAAATGGGTCAAACTTTCTTGTGTGGGTACTCAAGGCTGTGTCTAGGCTAATTCTAAGGTCATTCTTGAAATTTGAACAAAAAAGCTAAAACATGTAGATTTTAGTTCTAATTTGGATTAAGGACAAAATCTACCATGTCAATTTCATGCTCAGGTGATTCATGTTCATGAAAACTTTTAAGACATTGACCATTTACCTTTAAAGGTGTTGCAACCATAATCTTGAGGCGTGACGATTCCATGTGTCATGACATTAATGATGATGAATGGTCTTTCTTCTGTGAATCGTCGCGTTGTACTCAGATCATTTTCTCCATTCATTGCTTCTTTCATGCGAAGGATTAGTGGACAACACATACCCGAAGGAATTCACATATAACTTGAAGCAAGGGCATTGTTATCATAGAAACAGAGGACATCTTCTATGCTATAGAAAAGTTGGTTTTAATATTTTAGCATAGAAAGAGATGTTCCATCACTGCTCACCAATTCAAAATCAAGCAAGGTTAAGGCAAAGATGCACAAGGTTATTTCAAAACTACCTTAAACCTTGATTTGTCTCTTATGATCTCATGACTTAACCACTAAAATTTTGAAGTTATCATGCATTGATTAGTCCAAGAGCAAAACCAAATTCCATACAAGTTTACTTTAGGTTCATTAATCAAACTTGACACCATGTCTAATTTGATTAAGGAAGGCTATTTAACCTAAGCACCATGCTTAATTTAAAGAGCTTATAGGAGTATGTACACTACTCCCAAACCAAAGCATACTCATAACAGAACTAGGAAGCATGAAGGCATAGAGAGATTCATTTAAGAAGAGACAAGAGCATGGATGGTGAACCAGATGAGCATTTGCAGATTTTTTTTTTATTATTATTTTTTATTTTTATGACTTAGCAAGATGAGCAAGGTAAAAAGAGAAAGCAGGGTAGAGACAACCAAACAAAATTAAGAATGAAGCATGATATAAATTTCTTAGAGAAATCCACTCCCCCATACTTGGATTTAGCAACATTTTACAATGTGAAAATCCAAGTCTAGGATGTGAAATTTTCTTTTAAATGTGCTTCATTATTGAAGGATGTTTGGTTGGACATACCTTGTGTTTTGCTCCATCGTTCTTTTTGTTCAAACCTGAAATGGTTAGTGACAAAAATACCAGAAGGAACACTTTCACAAATATTCCCTTAATCTCATTTTACAAAGTCATTTATTTATTTTAGAATTTTGGGAAACTCAAAAGAAAAATATTTTTATTTTGTTTTATATTTTTTAAGCAAACTTTAATAGAAAAGAAGAAAGCTCGGGTTATCTCCCAAAAGTGCTTAATTTTAAGACACAAGCTTGTCTTTGGGAAACCTTCAAGTTGCAACTCATGTTGGTGAAGCGGTTTCCCCTTCAACTCCAACATTTTCGAACCTATCCTCAAGACCAAAACCATTACGAGATTTGCAAAATTTATGGTAGACAAACACATCTATAACCAACCTTGCAAAGATTTTAGAAACAAGAAGAATGAAGGGGTTGTAGATCATGTGTGTAGTCATGGTAGAGGGAAGGATTGATTTGGAAGATTTCTCATTTGAGCATGGATTTGATTGGAAGATCGGGGAATAACTTCCATGCTTGCTGAAATCGTTCTCCCTTTCAAGGAGTAGGTGATCACTTTCTGTCTCATGACATTTCAAGTCATTCTCAAGGCTTGAATGGGTCATGGCTGTTGGTGAGATTGACATTAGCTCACCCCTTGGATCAAGAACTGGTTTGGATTCTAAACCTTTGATGAGAGATCGGGAAGACCAAATGGGTAGATAATCTTCACCTATTCTATGATCAAGCTTCTCATTTCCTATCGTGTTCTTCAAGATTCTCATGATTGGCCTTCCGATAAAGGTGAGATGAAAAGAAAGTCCAGGAAGGTCAAAGATATGGAAATCTAGGAAGATCTTGAGATCATCAACCATCACAAGAACATTATGAAGGACTCCTAAACAATCAAGGATTTGACCATTGGGGAGTCTAAGGTGTTTTTGTGATTGGGATAGATGATCCTTTGATGATATTGGAACATGGAAATGAGGAATGATGTTGATCCCGAGGCTAAGATCATAGCAGATTTCACCATTAATGCCTAACACTTGACAAGATATTCTCCTCATATGTGTGGGCATTTTAGTGACTTCCTTTGAGGATTTGGCTTCATACAACCATTCTTGACTTACAACGGTAGACAGAGGCTCTAACCATTGATTATGCTCCTCTTGGTTAGATTTATGGCCCTCATGGCTTCCATGCCTCGGGTGTCTTAATGAATTCCAAAGCCATTAAGTGGGTCATCATAAGACTTGAATGAAGGAACACATGGGGGATCATTAGGATCAAAGATGGGTTTAGAAATGGATGCATAGGATAAGTCAAATGTGGGTATAGAGAAGGAGAGAATAGATTTGGCTTCTAAACACTTTAGTTCTCATTCTATAAGCTCACTCGACATTCCTTTATGAGGTATCCTAGACTTTTCCTGATGTGCCATGCGCGAAGTCGAGGCATAAGATGATGTTGATTTGGGAGGTTTTTGAAGAGATCCCTTCATGAGAGGTCTAGAAAGATGTTTCTTAGAAGGTCTCTTTAGAAAATGATCATTTTGGGCATTCCCAAAACTAGGAAGATCATATGAAATGTTAGCCTCAAACTCGAAGGAATGACTTAGATGTTGAATTTCTTCTTCCTTCGAGATTTGTGGTATTTGTGGTTCAGGATTGATGGTAGAATCTTTGGATGGGAGTGGTGGTGATTCGGCTATTGAGATTTCTTTTCTAGGGAATGGTTTTTCTCCTTCTATGGGTCCTTCATTATAAACGTTAATGTAGGGGGGTGTTTTCAAGAATCTTCATGAGAAGACTCTTCCCTTCACTAACAGATAAACACATGAAGGCTCCCCTAGAAGTCATATCAAGAATTTGTGCAGAATCTTTGCTAAGACCGCCATAAAAGTGTTGCAACAATGTTGGCTCGGTTATAGCAAGATTAGGGTCGGATGATGCTAGATCTAAGAGACGAGTCCATGCCGCACCAAGAGGTTCTTTCTCCTTTTGTTTAAAGGTTAGGACCTCTATTCGAAGACGAACAACGCGAGGAATAGGGAAGAAAGTTAGGCAGAATTTGGATTGTAACTTTTCCCATTCTCCGTTTACACTATCTACGTTACGAAAGTACCATCGTTTGGCTATTCCCGTCAAAGAGAACGGAAATAGCTTCCACTTAAGGGTACCTCGCATCATCCCTTGGATGTGGATACATGAACACAATTGTTCAAAGTCACGTAGGTGAGTGTAAGGATTTTCATCTTCATCCCCAGAAAAAGTTTGTTCCTGAACTTTGGCTATGAAGCTAGGGCGAAGATTATAGCTAGGTGAGAGGAAGGATTGTGATGATGGTGGTGGCTCCAAACTATGGCCCTTTGGAGGTGCAAGATAAGAGATAGATGATTCGTTCATGGTGTGAAAAGGATAAAATAAAAAGAAAGATAAAACAAGGATAAATAGGACCAAAAGGTTCTAGTTAAAACAGCTACCGTTCCCCAGCAACGGTGCCAGAAATACTTGTTGGTATTTCTTATGACTATTGGATAAATACGCAAGCGCACAGATTATACCGATGTAGCACTTCACCGGGAGTATTCCAGGTATCGTATTTTCCTCAGGGAACAATAAGTGATCTAACTAGGATTATAGATATGTCCTATGATGGATCAAGGGAGATTATGATAACTGGGTTGAGAGGAGGTTCGATATAGCAAAGATATATAACAAGGTATAGCTGGTTATACTGGCCTTATCAGCCCTTCTCTTGCAGGAGGCGATGGGATAGATCAGAAAGAGGGCAAAACTCTAACCGGACCGCGCCATCATGTTGTATTGAGGCCCTACCTTTTAAAAACTTATCTTACACACATGGTGGAATACGAAGACTAGATAGAGCTGTCACCTTCTACTAGCATCCACAAACAATCCGTGCGATAAGCGGTTTACAAAGGTAAGATCTAGTCTAGACACCACGTCTACACTATTCTTACTACTTTAACCCTTGCATAAGATTAAAGCACTCTACTTAAAGTAAAGTGATGAACAAGCGCGAAAAGATGTATAACAGCTATGCCAGAAGTAGAATATCAAATACTATAAAGAACTCAGATGTATCACTTACAAGTACTAAACTTACAAGAGAATCACATCCGCTGAGGTACAACTCGGAGAAGACGCCAGACAGGCCCGACTCTCCTCCAGGTGCTCCTCACTCTCCTCCAACTAGCATAGCACTACTACAGAGCTCTGCTAAGATACTAAGGAGTAGTTTCTCCAATGAGGCATGAGTGAGAGTGAGGGCCTAGGAGGTCTATTTATAGCTAGAGGGAGATCCTAGTGCCACGTCAGCGATCCGCGTCACTTCCATCATCCACCGTAGGATCAAACCGTCATTAGAACCGACTTAGATCAACGGGGAGATCAAGTGGTTGCATGGAGGCATGCAGGGAGTCGGTGGGGATGTCGGTGCACCTTTTGGGCACCTGACCATGGTCGGCCGACCACCCCCTGATAGGTGGGCCCTGCCCATTTCTTCTAGAAGCTGACCCCACTTGTTTTCCTTCGTATATGAGGATGTTGATGGTGTTTTGATGGTGATAAAATTGCTCATAATTACCGTCAACAGAGACATTGGAGTACATAGAGAAAGTAAAATATGTGTGTCCTGGTAAGCCCGTTGTTGATGCTGGAGGTACAAAGAAAAGGAAGCGTGGACAGAAGGATACTGAGCCAAAGTTGTTTACCCGCAAGTCTGCTTTGTGGAAACTACCTTATTGGAAACACTTGAAGTTGCCACATAATCTTGATGTGATGCATATATAGAAGAATATATGTGATGCCCTTATGGGCATAATACTCTACCTTGAGGGCAAGAATAAGGATACAGTTAATGCAAGACTTGATCTGCAGGTGTTGACATAACTTAATGTTGTTACCAAAAGTAGATTAAAATCTATTCCTGATAACGGTGCCAAAAATAGTTAACCACCTCTCATGCCACTTAAGCCAAGTTGTCATCCCCAGCATGGTAGAGAGATGTGGTATTGAAATATGTAATTGCTCTTCTATATAAATATAAATGTGTATCTGTAAGCGCATAGATAATACTGATGTAGCATTTTAACCAGGAGTATTCTAGGTATCGTTATTTATATTTTTACCACTGGGAAGGGATACTAAGGAGTAAATGAGGAATGAGTAATGAGTATCACTGCATGTGTAATGGAGAGTTTTCATCTATCTCTCTCAATACAGGATAAGTGTCACATAAGATATAGATAATGAATGAATAGTGACAAAAGATAAATACTGATCAGCATATATGTAGCCACATAAGATAATGATAAGCACATCAACAGATACTCTAGCAAGTCATTAGCATGGAATTAGGATGAACTATAAGAAATATTTCCTAAGTCATTCTTAACTATACAGTCTAGCATATTATGATTAGTGCAATTATACTTGGCAATTATGGCGAGATAAGAGATATTCATGTGCAGTGAGTATTACTAAGGAAGATGAGAAACATAGCAATCACTTCCCCGTAATAGTACTGCTCTGCCTGCCCTACAAACGGGAGGAGGACTACAAAGGACTCAACAGGATTGTCACTCCCGTGAACTACCTCACGATCCGGAATGTAGGGTACAATCGGTCTAGGCACCACACCTACACAATATCTATCATTTACACATAGCGCTGATGGATAAACGCTATATGATCCTAAACATGCATATGATTCAGATCTAACTACGCCAAGCACATAATCATAATAAACCAAGAACAATATAATTGAGAACATAATCAAATAGAGTAAAGTCATAAACAATATAATGAAGTAGAGTAAAGTCATATTCATAATATTGAAGAACAAATGATGAACAAGGAAGAACTAGAGAGAGAATTACCAATAATCCTCTTGACAGATCCGGAAACCAATCGAAGATTGACTCCTTCTAGTTCTAATCCTATATAGCTATGCTAAACTAAAGATCTAGTTGATGTGGTGGCTCTAGGGCATCAGGGACTTCTCCTCTTGAGATGGATAATGAATAATGAGAATTAGGTCTTCTCCTCAGGGTCAGGGGGCCTTCCTTATATAGCCTCCTCAAATGAACGTCGGTCATCAGATCAAACCGACCTTAATGGAGGGCTTAGATGCAACCTCAAAGGCGGTGGAGAGAGGTCCCACAAGGCAGAGCCTCATTGGGCTTTGCTCTAGGGTGGCCACCCCATGGGGTAGGGAGGGCGCCCTACCCCTGGGCCCGCTCGGCCTCTCGTTTCTTCTCGCGCCTTCTTGACCCTTATAGATTGTTCTTTTTCCTGCGGATGATAATTATCTCTATGTAAACCTTACATGTGGACCTTTCCTCCATATTTCCTGATATCCCCTTGCAGAAATAGACATTCACCAAAACTCGTGGAATTCTGTCAGTATAAACCCTATTTCTAGGTGTTGTTTTCATATAGATCCTTTTCCTTGTTTAGTTGACGGTTGGATTTGGTATTTAAGGATCGTCAACAGCAGGATATGGGCATAAGACCTGAGTTGCATTTAGAACAAGATGATGATAGTTCAGTTTCCATGCCAGCAGCATGGTATTCCTTTGAGAAAAAAGAAACACAAGAGTTTTGCCAATTTCTGAAAGGTATTCGGTTTCCATATAGATATGCTTCCAACCTTGCAAGATGCATTAGTGCAGATGGTTCCAAGGTGCAGGGCTTGAAAACCCATGATTGCCATGTCCTGCTTCAAAGAATTTTACTAGTCAGTCTTCGGGGACAAGTGCACAAGGACATTTATGGTTCATTTGCAGAGTTGGGTAAATTTTTTATAGAGATTTGTAGTAGGAAATTGAAGGTTGATGTACTCAAACGTCTGAAAGAAGAAATTCCAGTCATCCTATGCAAGTTTGATGTGATGGTCCACTTGGTTGTCCATCTACTAGATGAAGCACTCTTAAGAGGTCCTGTGCAATATGGATGGATGTTCCCGGTTGAACGTCAAATGGGCACTTTGAAAGGGTATGTTAAGAATAGGGCTAAACCTGAAGGATCCATCGCTGAGGCATACATAGCTAATGAGGCCCTGACCTTTTTTTGAGGTACATGGAAGATGTTGTCACTAGATTCAATTGAGATAATGACAAAGGGGAGGGAACAGCAAAGGGTGACCTTCCTAATTTTAATCATGGTGTTCAACTATTGGGAGCCAATAGGCAGACACATCTTGAGGCACAAGAATTTGACAAACTTTGTTGGTATGTGTTGAACAAATGTGATGAGGTAGAGCCATATTTGTGGTGAGTATTTTTGTGTAACTTTACTTAATTTCAGCATAGCTTATTTTGTAACTTGTTTGACCATTATATTTTGTACTATGGGTGCAGCAAGTTCAGAGAAGAGTTGCAGAAAGATCATGGAACCCTTGATGTTGAGACAAGGATGGAAAAGGAATTTCCTGCTTGGTTTAGGAGTCAGGTAAGCTATTTTAGAATTGACATGTCATCCTTTATTTGTTATTTTCAAATTTTATTCAACTTTATAAGTTGGGCCATTATTTTTGGCAAAGGCATGGTTACGTGTCAATAATAAAGACATGTGAGACCATCTTGTGGGTGCGTCTATCAATACCATGAAATATCTAAACGGCCCTGACAATGGTTGGATCGGACCACAAGTATCGCCTTGAATTCTTTCAAGGAATTTGAGTGGTTCAGCTCTAATTTTAAGTTGTGATGGTCTTAAAATTAATTTGCCTGTTTCACAAGCAGTGCAACAAAAACTTTATTCTCGGGAAATTTTGCTTTTCCCATATCATGACCTATGGAATTGCCGATAATTTTCTTCATCATCCCTACTCTAGGATGCCCAAGTCCATCATGCCAATTTCGGAATGTATCAATATCTTGGAAAATTATCTTATAAGCAACATGTTCTATAGGTTTTATGTATGTAAAGTACAATCCAGTTTGGAGTGAAGAAATCTTTTCGTAGATTTGTTTGCCAAATCTAGTAAGTTTAGTAAAGAGAAGAAATTCCTATTTATTATCTTGATGTGTTTCCACATGCAAACCATTCTTACGGATGTCTCTATAACTTAGAAGGGTACGTGTCGAATCAGGATACAACAAGGCATCCTCCAACGTAATTTTTGTATCCATAGGAAGAGTAACAATGTCTCATCCTGAGCCAACTATTAACACATCGCGACCAGCGATGGTCATAATATTTCCTTCTCTTTTCTTAAGACTCTGGTAATATTTTATCTCTCTAAGTATAGAATTTGTGGTACATGAGTCCACAAGGCATAATTCTTCCTCCTTTGGATTGGTATCAACAGACATCTATATGTAAAATCAAGGATGTAATCAAATATTCCAATGCAACATATATAATTATACATACAATATATAGATATATGTATTGAATATCAAGTATTAGAGTATGATATTACAATATCAATGAGTTAATACAACTTAGCAACTATCTAAACAAGTTTGTACAACTCGTAAGCACACTAAATAATATAATCCAAGCAACTATAAATATGTATGACTTATACTATTACAACTTTTATCTATAGTGATATCAATACTAGACTGAGATTATTCTAAATCTCCAAACATGTCTCTAGAGCCAAAGTGTAGGAGCATGTTGTCTGTCCATGGAAGGTTTTCTTCAATGTTGATTGAATTATTATTCCCTTTAGGGGTCTGATGGGAACAACCTTCTTTCGGGTTAGCCTCAGATGCAAGATTGAAGTGTGCCTCATATCTTTTATCTCCTGTTGGCTTGACCTCCTTTAAAGACTTTTGGTACAAAGCAACTAGATGCTTAGGTACCTGCCAGTTCTTGGCAAAATGTGAAAAATCTCCACATATATGACACTTTTTGTCATTTTGGAGGATTTCACATTGTCCTTCTTCCTGTTGTGTGAATTGGGTGAGTCTTTTCCTATGTTGTGTTTGTGTTTACCATTGTTGTTCTTTGGAAAAGGTACATTAAACTTGTTCCTGGCTTTATTCTGTACATTGTGAACCTCAGGTAGAGGCGCCAAACCAATAGGACGCTTATGATGATTCTTTAAAAGAAGTTCATCATGTTTTTCTGCCTGCATTAAGGTATGAACAAGCTGGGAATCAAGTTGGTAATTATGACCCTAGTATTGCTGTTGCAATACTCTATCAGACGAAAGCATAGTAGAGAGACTTTTCTCTGTCTTATCTGCATATGTTGGCTCTTTCTTGCAAAACTTCAATTTGGAGCAAATCCTATGAACAACATGATTATAGTCTGCCACAAATTTGAAATCTTGAAGACGTAGATGATTCCATTCATGATTGGCCTCAGGCCAAATGAGTTCCTTTTGTTGTTCATATCGTTCTTTAAGAGCGATCCATAATTCATGAGGATTTTCTCTCATAAGTTATTCAGATTTGAAGTCCTTATGAATATAAAGCCGTAATAAAGCCAAAGCAGTATAAGTATGTTTTTCTTGGAGGAAAACCCTAGTTTAGGGTTCCTGAATTGTAGCCAAAAGACTACGAGATGAAAGTGCTATCTTGATATCAGAAGCCCAAGTAGGGTAATTTCTACCATCTAACACGAGTTCCTCGAATTCCTTAGTAGCCTTGATCCTACATGGACAACCATGGATTAATCAATTTATCATATGGTAAATTAAAATCAACATGGTAATGTTGTAATACTAGTTGTAATCCAAATTTTATACGTTATCATAGTTTTTGGAGTGTTGTAGGTAATCACAAAATTGTGAAGACCATGCAATCAATCATCATAAACTTTGATATTCACAAGATAGATAATCTCTAAGTCAAAGACAAAGAGTAGATCTTTATGGTAGGCAATATATTGTAGCCTAAGCACGGTCTCTGTGCAGGATAATTCAAGTGAATTAAACGCAACCATTGCTTGGGACTCTACCATCTTATGTAATATAAAAATAATATGATGAAAAATGGGTAGAAACCATTTATAATAATCCAAAAACCTTTATTTTGGATAATAACATAGTGTAGGTAATCATCAAGTCTCACAACAACATGATGTAGACCTCTCAGTAACAGATGATTTAATCACTGCTATAGCACGTTCTCCAGGCAGAATAATTCTCAAGGAATTAAACGCTGCCAATGCCATAGACTCCATTACCTTGTGTTTATTAACCAAAATAATCAAGATATATGTGTTGCAATATTGATACTTTATAATTTAAAGTTGCCAATAATGATAATCTTTGTTAAATTGCAATTAAGTGAATTGGCAAATTTAACTTGTATGTGGTACAAAATATGGTTTGGGTGCACCAACATAACTAACTCTATTATAAAATTATAAAAGTAACTTTATATGTTGGTGCAAAACAGGGGATTGGGTGCGCCAACGCATCGCAAAATAATTATGAAAGTCACAATTATAATATGTATGTGGTACAAAACGATGTTTGGGTGTACCACATACTTAATAATATAATAGAAATATGCAAGGCACTTTATAATACTATAAAGAAACCACAATTTATATACAATGACAGGTTACAACAGTTACAAAGAAACAACAATCACAACAAAATAATTGATGTTCTTGTAGAAAATAAACTAGCAAAGTATACCTAATTATCGTATACTAATGCTGAATAATAAAATAACTAGCAAATACTATCTATCTTATGCATATTTAATAAAACAGTAAAGCAGGCCAGCCGGCCAGGGCACGGTCCATCCACGAGTAGGCGGCCCAAGCGCGTCGCCGACCCAGCCAGGCGAGCGGCCCAGGCGCGCGCAGCCAGGGCACGACCCAATGGCGGGGCATGGCCCAGGTGGTCGGGCGCGGCCTAGGGGGGCGCAGCCAGGCAGAGACCGGTGTGGCCCAGCGCAGGGTGCGCCCCAGGCAGGGAGGCGTGCGGCCGGCCCATCTGCGCCGCCAGAGGGCACAGTCCAGCGTGCGGGCAGCCGGTGGTGGCGCACGACCGGTCCAGCGCACAGGAAACCGCCGATTGTTGCATGTGCCACCGCCGTCCATCGCCGTATGCCGCCTCCGTCGCTTCTTCCTCAACCATGTGCAGCCACTGAACTTGTTGATGTTAGGTGCCACCTCTTTCCCCTTCCCTTCGTCTCTACGTCTCATGGATCGGATTCAAGCAAACCTGAAACACCTACCATGGAGGTTGGCTGGTAGGGCAGCTCTTCCTCGTCCCTGGCAAACCTAGAATGGTGGAATCGCCCCACCGGCGCGCCCGGAATCGCTCAGAAACGAGGAACCGCCTCCCCCTCATTTGATGGAGAAGCGAATCCCGCTCCAAGGGCGTGTCCTGACGGTAGGAAGTTCTGGTGCTGACGGTTCATTATCACTGCAGCGTACGAACGTCCTCCAAATGGTGGAGGGGGTGCTGGGAGAGCGACGTCGATGTCATAGTCGAAGTCGGGCGGCCAAGACGCAGCGCCGATGTCGTTCTTGGGAATTGAAGGAGCGGCACGACATGCAGTCACCAACGACGATGGTGGTGGAGGCAGCGACGACAGCATCGGGGGTGATTCCATCAGTCCTTCGGTGCGGCGCACAAACATGGCTGGACCATGACAGTGGCAAATGCCAGGGGCAAACTACAGCGGTATCGGGCGCAGTACGGAGCGTGCCTCCAGACGTGGTGATGGACGAATATCCAAGCGCGGCGACGACGGGCGGCCACCACTGTTCCGACGAGGAGGGATGCGGTGGGCATGGATGTCTCGGAGGACGCGGCGGACGGCTCCCTGGAGGAGGAAGAGGCGGAGACCATCAGGGTGGTTGCTGCTACGGCAAATGACGGACTCCACCGCATCGGTGATGGAGTCGACCAGGGCGTTTATCGAGGGAACGGATGGGCCATCAGTACCTTGGAAAAAACGTCAGGGGAACTATTTCTCCGATGTTTTTCTTCTTCAATAGCTGTGATTGTTGAAAGTGGAACGGAAAGGAATGATCGAAGGATCGATCTATCCGTGTTGAACAATATCGTGAATATATACAACCCAAAAGGGCATATGTCAATTGATAAAGGATGCCTCTACGGAAAGTCATGACGTTTCTCGGGGAACCGATATGACAGTTGGTTTTACAGTAATTATCTAATTGATCACTAATTAATCCTAACAGTTTAGACACTTACGTATTAAGTGTAGGTGAAAGAATAATTAAGTGCACAGTTTACATGTAAATTACGAGATGAATCTTTTAAACCTAATTAGTCCATGATTAAACACTAATTACTACAATAAGACGTTTACTAATGACTGATTAGTTAGGCTTAATAAATTCATCTCACGGTTTACAGACGAATTTTACAATTTGTTTTTTTATTAGTATGTGAATAGCCCATACGCCACTTCATGTAACATCGACACCCAAAAAATTTACAGACTGCATCTAAATAAGCCATAACGAAAGACAAGAAAGCCTCATTTTTGCATGGCAGAACTTGAACCGACCTTGGTCAGACGTACTTATTCGAGATCTACATTTTTCGTTTAGAAAGTTTTTCCATCTAAGGTCGTTTACAAAATTTGAAATTCAAACGCAGTTTTGGATGATAAGAAAATTTCAAATTGAAAAGTTGCCAACTACATTATTTCATAATTTTTTGAGATTTACAAAGTTTATTTTGGTTGTTTTTCTATCCGAGGTCATTTAAACAAATTTAAATTCGAAATTTTTAAAATTCAAACGCAGTTTTGCATGACAAAATAATTTAAAATAAAAAAAGTTATCAACTACAATATTTCATAACTTTTTGAGATTTACAAAGTTTATTTTGGTTGTTTGGTCATCTATTCATCCGACGTAGTTATTCTAATATTATTCACAAATCTTATATCTCTTATAAATTCATAAATTATAAGAGAGATAAGTAAGATTTATGAACAAATTTACTTTCACTTTATCATATGAAGAAATGACCAAAACAAACATTATACATCTTGATAAGTTATAGTACAACTTTGTAGTTGAAAACATTTTTATTTTAATTAATTTACTGCTTCAAATGTGCTTTGAAATTTTCTTTACCCAGTGTAAAAAACTCGCAAAGAAACTTTTTTATCGAGTGTAAAAAAACACTCGGGCTGTTTTACCGAGTATTGTTTTTGTTGAGTTTTTTTTACTCAGCGGAGAAACAAGTATTCGAAAAACACTCGGTAAACCACTTATACTCAACAAAGAGCTAGATTATGATAGCTCAGATGTTGGTTCTGCGCCTAAATCGTTCACTTGCTATTTTGAGATGGAATTGTGTGTACTAGCAGCCTTCTCGATAAACATGAAAAAAAATACACACAACAATCTACCCACTTTTTTCATCAAAAAAGAGATTTATCTGCATGACCGAACAAAGAAAACAGAAAAATTGACGTGGTCGCAGCACAAAGAAAGCAAAAAAATCAACGTGACCGTGGACCACCAGTGTCCTGGTGTCTAAGAGCAATTACAATAATAAAACTAAATATTTTGCTATTGGTGAATCCAAAATTTGACAAGGGCCAAGCTGACCATATATCATATCGTACACGAAAACCTTGAGCACAAAAAATAATTAAATATTTAACAGATTGATAGCACTTTTGTAGGAGTATATAGCCCATAATTAATAACAACAATTTGCACGACGGGAGGGGGCAGGCTGGCTGGCCCCACGCCATTCATCCACGCCAGCCAAGAGGCGACTAGCAGTTCGACCCCGCGACGCGACACCCACCGCCGTGTGGATGTAGCCCGCCGCGGAAAAAAAATTGGGTGCGGCCGGTCCGCACCTAGCACCGTGCGGACGCCCATTGAAAGCACGACACGTGCATGGATTGAACCGGTATTCGTAACCCACCCAGCTCGTTTCGGCTCCTACAGGTTGGCTTATCCAGCGTTTTTCTTACCGGTCGGTAACCGCGGTTACCGACCGGTAACCGACCAACCGTCGCCGAGCGGTTCGGTTTGGTAACCGGTTTGAATTTAAATTTCAAATTTGAATTTTTTAAAAAAAAAATTCTGAAAAAATTCCTAAAAATAGTTCACGATTTATAGAGTCCAATGGTGTAAAAAATTTTCAAATTGGAGTTCGTTTGCTATTTTTTTTGGACGTGTTTAAGTTTGAAAAAAAAAAGAAAAAAGAAAAAAACCGTGAGGCCCGTTAAGGGCCCATGCGGCCCATTGCCGAAAAACGCCTCCTATTTAAGCAGCTATCGGCCGGGGGGGCGGTGTCCGCGCCCCGAACCCTATCCGCGCCCGCCCCCTTCTCTTCCGCCCCCGCGCCGCCCGCAGCCGACTGCGCCCCTCGGTAACCGACCGGACGGCGGCGGTTACCGAGAGATTTGGTCGGTAACCGACCAGCCCGCCACGCGCCCTCTCCCCCGGCGGTTACCGACCGGACGCGGCGGTTACCGACCCCCGGAACGGTTACCGACCGGGTTGTTGGGTAAGTTTTTTTTTTATTTTTTTCATTTCCTTGCATTTGTAGTTGCTATAGTTGTAGGATTTAGTTATGATAAGCTATAGGATGTAGGATTGATGGAGTATATGATGTAGAAAATATTTATTGTAGGATTTAGGTAGGATTTGACTTAGGATGTATCTAGGAGTTAGGTCTATTTGGTTTAGGATTTAGGATTTGCGGTTGGATTTGCTTTAGGATGTATGTAGGATTTAGGATTTAGGATTTTATTGATATAGGATTTAGGATTTAGTACGGGTCAATATTGACACATGATGTAATTCCCATGAAATATGTTAAGGTAAACAAAAGGTGCATCCTTGAAAACTATTTTTTATAATAAATATAGTACTCGCTCCGTCCTAAAGATGATATTATTCTTAAATAGTGGTGAATCAAATAGTCTTAAATTTAGCTGAATTTATATACTAAGATTTTAGTATTTAGTATAGTAAATAAGTACCATTAGATTCTTTATAAAATATATTTGTTGTATTACTATATATTTGCGGTATGATTTGATGCATGTGTTCGATTTTTTTGTGTTGTCCATTTGTGCAGGAAGATGCCGAGAGACCACAGAGACGTGGTATGGGAGCATGGTGAGAATCTTGCTCCCGGTTGGAAATGCAACTACTGTCTTAAACAAAAAGCCGGGGGTGGTGCTTCCCGATTGAAGCAGCATTTAGCTGCGTGCGGGACGAAGGTGATCCACTGCACCAAGGTGTCCAGAGAGGTCTGGGAGTACTTTCAGCATGAGATCGACAGAACTAGGCAAGCAACTGGAGTACATTTGCTTTGGTGCACACGAAGGTTCGGAATCGCTTGTCCCACAAAAAACTGAACAAGCTAGTGTATGTGAACTACAACCTTCGGCTGCGACTCGCGGATGCATCCGGACCACCTAGGCGTGAGGAAGAAGACTTCATTGACCAGTTCACGCAGATATCCTTTTACGAAAGGGATAATCCGGTTCGAGACTGGATGGAGTATGGCAAATCCAGCCAGGCTCCAGTTCTCGACGAAGAGGATGAAGAAACGGACATTCCTCTTCCATCCCATATCGTGAGGTACGTTGATGTACTTTGTTAGCCACTAACGAACCATACTTTTAATAATATGATTCATTCTTTGTGACGACAGAGACCAAGTGGACCCGGACGATCTTGGGCCCATCAGTGATTGGGCCCGTAGACATGTGGGTGACACGCATCTTGGGAAAAGAAAATACCAGACAGGACCTAGCCAGAAAAAAAAGGGGAAGCGAGTGCAACAACCTGTCACCAGCGATGATTCGACAGATGATGGCGAGGAGGGTGAGCAAAGTCCACGGTACCAGAAGTCCGATCACAGCAGCTCAGCAACTGACAGTGGAGACGGTCATAGTGGTGACGATGACCCTGGAGCTGCTGTTGTTGGTGGTGGTGGGGCTGGGGGTTCTGCAGATGGTGCTGGTGGTAGTGGTGCTGGTGATGCTGGTGGACTTCGTTTCACAGGTATGGATTGTTACAGACATTTTTTTTAACGTCTATGCCTATTCACTAGTACTAATTATGGTTGGTTGCAGGCGAGACGGACTTCACACATGCTACTCAGGACCGCGACCATGGGCAGCCGGAATCGCAGAGGAGAGCGTATGACCCGACGGACTGCTATGACACGCCACAGTACTCCTCTTCCTCGTACAGTGATACATCGTACGGTGGTGGTTATACCTACCCCGTTCCTGACATCAGCACGCAGCCGGCCACTAGATGGGTCTACGAATGGCAAGATCCGGATTTCTACAACATGTTAATGCAGGAATAGAAGACCACAGCTCATTGGACGGGCCAATCATGGATAGAGTACAAGGCCGGGCTACAGTCGCGCGGTATCGCTCTAATGTCCACCGCGGAGTATGAGGAGGGGTGCCGAAACGGGATCTTCCCTTATATGCAACGCCAGTGAGTAGTGACCATGATGTTCGCATGTCTACGACACGAGGTATTTCCATGGACGATTTGTTGTTGTTGCAACGGTAAACTACGTTATTTCTATCGTGAATTTGTGGCTAGTGCATCACTATGATATTATTGTGGGGTTGGTCATTTGTATCACACTATTTTACATGAATTGTGTGTTCTATTTACATCATTATGCACAAAGGTCATGCAAAAAAAATTGATTTTTTCAAGCAAAAAAAAAAGCCACCCAGCGGTTTGGACCGGTTACCGTTCAAACCGGTCGGTAACCGGCCCTAACCGACCGATTACCGGTCCAAAACCGTTTGCACTGCGGGGTTTGAATTCAAAATCCAAACCGTTCGGTTTGGACCGGTAACCGGTCAAACTGACCGGTAACCGCCCGACCGCTCCCCGGCGGTTACCGGATCCGGTTCGGAAAAAAAACCGTGGGCTTATCACGGTTTGCGCAACCCATCTCGTTTCGGCTCTGCATGGCTCGTCACAGTTGCGCATAGTGCATACGCAAGCCGGCTAATTGGTTCGGCTAGTTTACAACTAAATATCGTAGGCTCTCTAACTGGCTAATATAAGAGCATCTCCAACGGTTTGTTGCAATTTTTGTTTGGCAAAATTAGGAATTTGTCAAGTCCCAAATGAATATAGCAAAGATAAAAAGAGTCAATCTCCAACGGTTTTCCATTATTCACTTAACAAAACTACAAATTGTACGTGCGAGGGGGAAATATCCCGTGGGAGTAGCACGCGGGGCAATTGCCAAATGAACCGCGGCTTGGCATATATGCCAAATATCACCGGTGTTTGCTAAGTTAACAAAAATGTCAAGCCCATTTGTCAAACTGTTGGATACGAGGCTTTTAGACTTTTTTGCAAAAAACAAGAATGCCAAACTCATTTGTAAAACCGTTGGAGATGTTCTAATAGACGTGTGATTTATTTGTATTGTTAGTGCATCATTATAATATTATAACAAGTTGTTATAAAAATTAGTACAATTTAATAGTTGTGTGTCAATATTATTAAGTATTTAAGATACTAATATATACTATTCAGTAGTCATGTTTCAGTATAATATAAGACATCTTTGTTCGTTTCATCGTTTCGGTGGTCAATAAGCTGGCTGATGCCGTTTTGGGCTGTTTTTGTATGAGAGAAAAACACGGTTTCGACGGCTGATAAGCCAAACGAACAGGGCGTACTGGATGAAAAGCTCGCTCGACTCGGCTTGTTACTGGCTCGGCTCGACTCGTTTATATTTTTCAACGAACTGAGCCAGCACATTACGTTATGTTCGTTTGATCGTTTTGGTGGCTGATAAGCCCACTGATGCCGTTTTTTACTGTTTTTCTGTGAGAGAAAAACATTATTTCGGTGGCTGATAACTCAAGCATAGGACGTTAGCTCGTGTGGCTCGTAAGTCTAATGAGCTAAAGTTATTGACCTTAAACTCTATTAGTTTTATAACACTTCATGTATTACACTTTACAATCCATTAATGAATGGACTTTGACTTTATAAACTTAAGATTATATAAATTTATTTTGTTTTTAAATAGATGTAATCAGTAATAGATTATAGACACATTGTGTATAATATAAAGTATTAATAATATATGTATGGTGTAGTATAATAATATATTAATATATATTATTTTTTATTTAATTTAAAACTTATGAATAGAAAACTTGTATATTATTACTATACTCAGATTTTAAATAAATACATATTATATTTTTTATGTTTTTTATTGCTCACGAGCCTAACGAGCCAGTTTGAACTCGCAAACGAGCCGAGTCAAGCTGACTTTATAACTCGTTAATATAACAAGCCGAGCCGAGCCAAGCTAGCTCGTTAAGCCAGCCCTACTATTGACAACCTTGTTTGTATTGTTTAGTATTATTCGAAATTTTCTAGTTAATTTTAGTTGTCTATTAGTAACATTTCATCTACTGGTAACAATCTGCCAAGCTGCTGTAATTACCAAGCCTTTCAATTATTCCTACTAGTACTGCAAGCCGATGCCGTACGAGCCACGAAATCAAGTGGAGCTATGGTCTCGACGCAAGCCAGAAGGTCCACGCGTCGCGCTTTCGTTGGGCGTCCGCATGGTGCCAGGTGCGGAACGGCCGCACCCAATTTTTTTTCCGCCCGCCGCACACCCACCCGCGCAAACGGGCAATGCCAAGCAAAGGCAACGGCGCCCAGGCTGACACGAGTCAACGGCAGCGGCACGCGCCCCCGGAGTGGCGGGGCCCATACCTGCCGCGTTTCTTGACCTCGTCCCAGCTCCCGTCCACGTCCTGCTTCTGTGTATCCCCACTATCCCGTCGGGACCAGAGCCCCAAAAGTACTGTAGTACCAGCAGCAGCCAATGGTTCAACCGCTGGGCCCCACCGGCTTTTGACTCCTCTCTCCCTGGTCCCTGGCCCTTCCATTCAGGCGGAGTTGAGAATTCAAATATTCAATCTGGCTCTGGAATCGCCCAGGTCCGGTCAAAATTCCGACCAACGATAACCATAACTTTCTTTCGGATGCTTTTTTTTTTGCTATATAAAAATAATAATACTACGAGCACCACATTTTCTTTCTTTTCCTTGAACAAGTCTGATGCTAACACTTACCTAATCCTTTCACAAGCTGCTAACACGAACGACACAAGTGAAATCGGGAAACGGAGCTGCTAACATGAACTGGTGATTTTGATTTTTATAATAACTTGTGATCTGATGACGACAGCTACTAGTAATTGGCAGGACAGAGCAGGAAACCAAATTAATGGATGGGTAGCTCCGGCAGCGGCGGATCACTGTGGCGGTGCTCGCCCTCGTAGGTGACGATCAGCATCGACGGGTCGGCTGGGTCTCGCTCCACATGCTTCCGGGCGGGGCAGCCGCGCACCGTGCTGCACTTGTAGTAGCCGCTGCAAAATGCAATTGCCCACAGCAACTGGATTAGCGGCTGCAATCGGACTGGATTAGTAGTAGAAGTAGTGCATCCCCCCGCAACTCACCGTGGATACGGCGACCCCTTGATTGGCTTCTGTCCGTACTTGCGCCACGAGTAGTCGTCGGCGGGGATGTCCGACACCTTGGGGCTGATCGCCGGCACGCGGATCGTGCGCTTCACGCGGTGCTTCCTGCACATACGAGTCAGCCTAGTCAGGATTCCTTCAGCAGAGAAGTAGCGATCCACATCCACAACACAAGAGATACAGACCTGCGGTTCGAGCAGTGGCAGCGCCCGCCGTTGGCCCCGTACTTGCCGCCGGCGAGGTTCTCCGAGTGCGCGTGCTCATGGCACTTGCGTTTCTGCGCCGCGCCACCGGATGACGACAGCGGCGGCTTCCCGCAGCTGGCCGCGCCGGGCGCCGGTAGGAGCACGAGGGACGACGAACCTCCCCCGCGCCCATTCGACACGCTCCCATCGCCGGTCGACAGGAACGACGAGCTCGCGCCGGACATGCTGAACCCGGAGTCCTTGCTGCAGCTGTACCCGGACACCGACCTGGTGAAGTCCAGCGTCACGGGCCTCGGTGCCGGCGCCGGCTCCGATCGCGCGGACTCGGGTGCGGCCGGGCCCTGCGACTGCGCCACCACGGGGCCGCGACGGAACCGCGCGTGCCCCGTGCGGTTCAGGATGGAGATCACCTTCTTGAACCTGGACACCGTCATGTCCGTGATCTCCCGGCAGTCAACCTGCTGCTGCTGGATCTGCTCCTCTGCCGGCGACGACGACCTCTCCCCGGTGCTGGCCTGGGAGAGCTGCAAGATGAGGTGCTCCATCCCACGCAGCCCCGCCGCGGCGGCCTCCTGGATGGCCACCTGCTCGTCTACCCGGCCGTACCCTCCTATCAGATCGAGGGTCATCATCCACGCTGGCCGGAGTGTCGCTCACCACACGCCGGAGAAGGGAAAGGAGACTAACAAACAAGTTTTGGGGGAGAAAATTGCCGAGGGGGAGGGATTATTATAAAACGGTGCTAGGCGGTGACTGGCTATCGCAGGTGTCAGGCCTCGAATAAACTGCTAATGGTCAAACGAGGTCTGGATCACACGGCCTCGAGCAAATGCTGACCCGCTGAAAGGGTCAGACCGAGTCGGGAGGGTGCCCGGTGGTTTGGTGTTCGCCATTGGATGGCGACGGACGGCTGGGATGGAGAAGAGAGTTGACCATCGAGCAGCGGCCACGCACCGAGGGGATCCACGGGGCTAGCTTCTGTTCTTTAGGCTATCTGTGACCGTCTTTCTAAATTCCTATTTTTAAATTATCATTTAGAGAGTCCTTTGCATAAAAATTATTTTTATATTTTTTACTTTCCAACAACTTTTCTATATCCTATGCGCACTCTAGAGAGTTATTCTCATCTTTTATATTTAGCTAACGAAAAATCCAAAATAGATGATAACTATATTTAGATGATCATTTAAATAAGCTGTTGGAGAATAGTTTTTCACCAAAATCTTTATTCCTAACATTTAGGAAGAGTCTCTTGCAGATGCTCTTAGAGCCCCGATGCTCCCGGAAAGGCCACAATGGCCACGTCATCAAAATACTTTCCACCGTTAGATGAAAAATAGATTTTGCTTATTATTGCTCCGGTGAATTTTGTCATTTCCCTCCCTCTTACTATACTATGTGTGTAATTTCTTCTCAACTCTAAAACCTTCTGGTCTTCTCCGTAGCTTAGATTCCTGCTTTTACCTGCTGCATCCGACAACTCTCTCACATCGCATTCCTTGATTTACCTGCATTAATTTTCGTATAAATTTGAATTTTAATCTGAGTGGACTTCAAATTACTACTATCATCTAATTAACAAAGGTACCTAAACATGTAAAAATTATCTTTAATCTATTTCTTAAGGTATAAACTATTTGGATTTTTTTAATTATTTTTAACTATTTTTTATTTGATATTTTAATAATAACCGCTCTACAATAAATTTTCAAATCTAACCCTTTTGATTGCTTTTGGTTGCGCTAGCCTCATTGGCGTGACCAAATAAAATTGTCCCGCCACCGCATGTGGCGTGACAAAAAAATGTCACTTTAGACAACATTTTCGATGTGGAAAAGCTTGTTGCGCCACTTCCGTTGGTATGACAGCATTGTTTTATCACGCCACCGGGACTAGCGTGACAAGGCTAAACTTTCAAAAAATTATAACTCTTTAATACAACATTAGATGAAGATTTTTATATAATAGTTATAAATCTCGACGAGATCTATAACTTTGTAGTTTTGAGTTTTTTCATTTGAGAATGTTAAGTTGCTCAAAAAAGTTATATAAGATTTCAACACTATAATAATCACGTATTAGCACTCGTCGTATTAGAAAAATAATAACTTTTTTGTATGGAGTCAAATGAAGATAAGTTTTATACCAAAGTTGTTACACTTGATAAGATCTACAAGTTTGTAATTTTGAGTTTTTACGATTGAGATAGTTAAGACGTTTGAAAAAAAATTATGCTGGTGTATGATTAATGTGCTGCTAAAATTTCATATTATTTTCTGGAACATGATTTTTTTAATAAGAAATATTTTTAAAATATTTATTAAAAAATATTAAAATTATATAAAAAAAATCGAAACTATTTCACTACCAAGCTGCTACACAAGAATGGTTAAACTTCTAGATTTCAAATATCCTACAAGACTCATGCATGATGGTTGTGCCTTTAAAATAAGATAACAACGTACTTATGTGCAGCTATTAATTCAAGTACTGATGCTTGTTTAGTTTTTTTCCTGCTACTTATACTAAGTTTATTAACTATAAACGATAATAATTATGGTTGCCTCGTTGAATATAACACTATCAGACTGTTTGGTGACCTTTACCTACATAGTGTGCTACTGTATGTATATATGATTACATTTTACTACTCAAGTGAACGACATGTTGTCATCAAATGTACCCCTCAATTGTGCTTTGATGAGTGCATGTACCATATGAGTGATTTGTGGAAAATATTGTAAATTTAATTCTCATTATTTGCATTTTATTGAAAAGGGTTTATCCTGATTTCAGGAGGAAAATAGTTGTTTTTTAAACTAAATCTCAAATTAATATTTCAGTTCTCAAATTTTGTCACCAAGCAATATTGCAATGTTGCCAAGCCAGATTAATGCTAGGTGAGCCAAGTATCCAGCAAATACAATTACGTAAACCAAGGAAAAAGACCAAATGAGAAAATAAACAAATATAATGGTATTTTGTTTTTTTTCTACCACTACTACGTGTATGAGTTAATAAAAAAATTATATGATAATATGGTCACATTTCTGACTCTATAATTACGATTAAAACCAACCAATATTTCGTTATCATACATCAACATTTATATGCTCAAATACATATTTCCTATGCGCCCTAAGAAAAGGACCGAAATGAGAAAATAAACAAAAATAATAGTATTTTGTTTTTTTCATAACTACTACGTGTAAGAGTTAATAAAAAAACTTACAAGTAATAATATAGTCAAATCTCTCACTTTATAATTATAATTAAAGCCAACAAGTATTTCATTATCATATATCCACATTTACATATTTACATATTCAAGAGACATGTTTCCTACGCGCGCAAGGGCGCGCATCAGCAACTAGTTGGTTCCAAGCACACGACGAACGACCCGCTTCAGTCCTTTGGGGATACCGACGGCTTTTACAACTGCTAGCAATGACACTCGGCTGTCTTTGGACAGATAGGCCCATGCTTCAGCGACGGATAGGCCACTCATGGCTCGTAAATACTTGGAATGAAGGAACAAACAAATAAGGACATGACTTCTGAGCAAACAAGTCATTGCGAATGTTTTTATTTTATTCTGATGAACCATAAATGAAAAAGGAAAAAGTCTATTTTTGGCCATCGAACTTTTTCCGAAGTTCAAGAATGGCCATCGAACTTCAAAACCGAATAACATTGGCCATCCAACTCTTAAAAAAGTTCACTTTTGGACCCTGACCGGTTTCCCAGACGGTTTTGCATGACACTGTAGCAGTGCTGACATCAGCGATGACGTCAACGCTCCTTTTTAATTTGCGAAATTGATATCTTTTTATTCGGAGCTCCAAATATAACAAATAATATATCAATTTTGATCGTCTCGACGAGATCTTTGCAATGGTGTACTCCGTTTTGTTGTTTGAGATAATTTTATTTCATGAAATATTAAATATTTCTACAGTTAATCTTTAATTTTATTTACAGCAAGTTTACTACAGACCAGAGCGTACGTATACGCTCTACCTACCATGTCTATGTGTATGTGTCTAGTGTGGTGGCTCGGGTGCTCCGTGCTCGTCATCGAACGCTGCTTGCTGCAGGGCCGTCCCGAAAAAATCCGAGGCCCTGTACAAAACTAATAACGAGGCTTATGCTAGCCTGAAAAAATAGGACTAAAATAAAATGTACGATATGATGTAGTACATTTGCAGACGATATGACTTCATTTTTTGAACAATATTCCAGTAGGCGTCTAGACGAAAAGATGCTAGAAGAGCAAAGAGATGGACCAACTACTCGCTATAGTTCACGGCTTTGCGCTATGATGAAAAAATGTGAATGATTAATATTACCTTTAGGGTCTCAGCGTCTCACGGGGTTCGAGTGCCTCGCCGTTAGGGTCAGTTCATCACGCTCAGTCGCACGTGATATGTGGCCAAAGGCATCAGCGCGATCCAGCGATAGGAGACGTGGAGACGGGAGACCAATAGGTTTTCTAATTGGGTCTGGGATCTCACTCGCAGCAATTAGGCAGCAAAACGACGTCCAGCGGCTGGCTGAAAAATCATTTTCTATTGAACTAACAGAGCAATGGGCTAACTAATGGACAATCCTATTGGGCAAAAGCTGTTGTGCTTAGTTACCACAAGTAATGTACTATATATATTTGGAGGCCTGTTAAAATCAGAGACCTTGCGTCGTAGTAAACTTGCTGCAAATAAAATTAAAGATTAACGGTAGAAATATTTAATTTTTAACGAAATAAAATTATCTCAAACAACAAAACGGAGTACACCATTGCAAAGAACTCGTTGAGACGATCAAAATTGATATATTATTTGCTATATTTGAAGCTCCGAATAAAAAGATATTAATTTCGCAAATTAAAAAGGAGCGCGGACATCATCGTCGACGTCAGCACTTCTACAGTGCCATGCAAAACCGCCTAGGAAACCGGCCAGGGTCCAAAAGTGAACTTTTTCAAGAGTTGGATGGTCAATATTTTCCGGTTTTGAAGTTCGATGGCCATTCTTGGACTTTGGCAAAAGTTCGATGGCCAAAATAGACTTTTTCCAAGGAAAATAATGAAATAAATAGATTGTTTTAGCTTTTAAACTTTGTTATTATATTTTCGATTATGTGTGACCTATAAGACGTGAAACGGAGAAGAGTCATAGTTAGTATGAATCGAAGCGCAAGAGGTTTATGTGGGGATATTACCTTCGTATACTCTCATGGATTTACAAGGGCCCTTCGTTAAAGACAGTCCAACTCGCAAGGCCTGCGGCACGCAACCAGACTCGTCGTGGCTCGCCAAGGCAGATCCTAGGGATAGACTCGGATCCCTTTCCTTAAGGGATCGATCGTAATTTGTTAGGATAAGAAAACTGTAACCCTGCTCCCCGGCTACATAAGGCGAGCATGGACCCCCTCAAAAGATCATCTTGTATTATATCTCTTAGATCAATCTAGCCACCAGAACACAAGACGTAGGGTATTACTGTGACTTTCTGGTCTGAACCTATCTATATCGCTGTGTCTACGCTCTCTGTGTTACGCTTGATAGTCGTCGCCACACCTCCGCCATCTAATCTACTACCTTGGGGTACCCCTAGGTAGACTGTCGATCGTATTTCGTCGACAGTTGGCGCGCCAGGTAGAGGGTGTGTGCCACGACTCAATGACCCGTTAAGCTGTCACTTTCCCCGACTCCATGATCTTGCCGACGGCCGGAATGACGTTCCAGATCGGATCTATGATCTGGACCATCGGCGACACCGATTCTGCCCTAGAGATCGTGGCACCCGCGCGACTTTCCGCGACACCGGAAATCATGCACGTCTTATTTAAATATAAACCCTAACCCCTTTTGGATTTGAGTGATTTTGAGTTGTTTGATTCAAGTGGTCATTTGTCCAGTGGCAACCACAGTATGGACATGCATCATGTATATTATTTGCTCAGTTCTTTTGGATGTTATTATTAACATAGGTAATCAAGTTAATAGGGTTTCATCAAACTTGTGTTATGCTCTAGTTTTATTTTCCTTCATGAAGGGAAGTTGTACGCAAGGTTAATAATCTGTTTTGTTCATTCCTTAAGTACATGTTTATGTGTTGCAAAGCATCATGTCTATTAATTCAAGCATCATCTAAGCATATCAATATATCGTGTAGATATCTCGTTGGTTGGGTTGGATAATCCCTCTAGTGAAGGGACTTTCTCTCTTGTTGAATCTGAACCTGAGTTTGTGTATCCCTTCAACCAAGGAAAGCCCCGGTGCATTTAACCTTTCCTTATATTTAAATATTTGCTTTAAATACACATATGGTTACTATATTGCATTATCTTACTTTATTAAATTTCCTACATGATGCATAGTCTTATCCTTGTATTATTGTACCTTACACCTTGACACTTGTTTAAAGATGCAACTCTTTGCTAAAATGCTTAGTATGCTTAGATCTTTTATAGTAGGTGATTTCCGGTCACTTACACATAGCGTATTGCTTCGGCAAATGGTTATGATCTTTTGGGATAAGGATGTTGGAAGTAATAATCGGGACCGGGTGGACATGGTGTTTGGGAGCCACCAGTGGTGACTGGTGAACGGGTTCTCTCCGCCTGTGTCATTAGGAACCGTCCGCTATAAAACGCCGAGGGTTGTGACTTTGGAGTACTTATCACATACTTCGGGAAGCTGGACTCTGGCTAATCCAGTCTTAAGAATGGTTAACCCGTACTGGGAGTGAAGAGATGGTGAGAGTAGTGTGTACCCTCCAAGTTCAAGGAACTGGATGGAGGTGTACTGTGCTCTCGGGTGGCGGAACCCTGGTCTTGGCTGGAGGATCAAGGGAAAGGTAGTCATATGCGTGCTTTAGTGTTGTATATGTCGTGTGATTGGGAAGCCCCAGCTGGGTTTAACCGGTTCGAATCGTCGTGTTCCTCGGATATGGAAACATAACCCTGCTTTTTACATCGTAGTTAATTAAACTTAAACTGGATACTTGATGGTTTCCTTTCATGGATGGTTTATTACCTTGTTATTGATCATACATCTAGATCGGTACTTGAGTAATCTTATGAACGAAATAAATGAATTTCAATTATTTTATAAATGCTCATTTATGCAAAATATTTGATTCTTGCAAACCACACCTTAAATCCTATGACTCGCATACCTTTTGTCCTCCAAATATTTTCTTTTGTTGGATAAGTCTTGTTGAGTACTCTCGTACTCAGGGTTTGTTAACCCATGTTGCAGATGAGGGTCATAACCCGGTCTGTGTAGCCTTGTGCTGCATGACCGTTGTCACTATGGATGAAGATGAAGAATAAAATGTCTTTGCTTGACTCTTGGGCAAGAGTACCTCGGTTGTTTGTTTAAACTCTATCACGGCTTGATGTAATATTATCATATGACACTATGTTATGTTTCAAAAACCTATGGTTTGTAATATGACTTCCAATTTCCGCTACTTTGATGTAAATTAAATTATTGTATTACTTCTGCAATGTTTGTGATGAGGATGATCCTGTTTGGAAAGAGGTGGATGAGCCGCTGCAAAGTGGTGACACCTGACGGACTGATTAAGACTTGGATCATTTTTCTTGGATTAAGATGGATGGACCATTAATCCTGGCAAGTGGGCCCTGTCTTAAGAGGTTTTGTCACAGTTGGTATCAGAGCTCTCCTTATTACAAACTTGCAGTTGTAAAAGTTTTAAAAAATGTTTTGGATCTTAAATTAAATTTGATTTGAGTCTAAAAAATTCTTTAAAACTTATCTCCTCTCTTATTCAAAAATTAGGAGAGTAGTCTTTAGGAATATCAAGCTAAGTGGTATGAATATGGTCTATTTATATGCCCTATATATATATGTTATGTAAATATTATCGTATTCGTAGGGACATATCATGCATTATATCATACAACTTGGGATGGGTTTAAAATTTTGTTCTTAATCAAATTAAAACTTATCATGTTACTTACTTGCCTCTTTTAAAATCTTGTCTATAGGATGGCCAGGACTAAGTGCACGGCTCACAAGTTTTCTGGACCTCGTGGCATCCCTCGCTACAGGCTGGCGTCACGTGGAGACGCTGGTGAGAGCAGCCAGCAGGGTGCTAGCCGCAGTGCTCGTCGCAAGGCGAAGATTGAGTACCTGAGGACTGAGCTAGGTCGGATGAAGGCAAACAGGGACGAGTTTGCTAGCAGGACTGATACTCTAGAGGACAAGGTTGAGGAGATGGAGGCCGAGTTGAAGGAGTGTCAGGAGAAGCTGGCAGAGAAGGAGACTGAGGTGATCTTCTCTGAGGGTCTCATGTACCAGTTTCTAGGGGAAAGGAATGAAGCCTGGGACCAAGAGCAGACTTTGGCCAACATGTACTTCCACTTGGGGCACTATGCGGGCAACCTTGAGGTGTATAACAATGTGCTCCATGAGGAGGTTCACCACCTCACCAACATGCTGAACCCAGAGTACTAGCAGCAGGCTTTGGCAGAGGACCTTGGAGATCTTGTCCAGGCAGACCTGTCCTTTGCAGACCAGTTCTTTGCACCTACTCCTGAGGCCCAGGGTGGAGTTGAGCCCGAGCTAGTGGTGATCGTCGAGGACGAGCAGGAGGTGGAGATGGTGGTCCTTAGTGACGATGAGTAGATCATGTTTCACCTAGCTATCTAGTTCGATGCGAGTAGTGGATCTTGTGTAATATAATCTACCTTTATCGCTTCCAGAACACTTTAGTTATCAACACTTTTATGTTATGTTGGCTCTTGTAATATAAGTTGTGCACCTTGGTACTTTTATGTTTGTATTCCAATAAAAGTATATTTGTGCAAACAGATGGCTGAACATAACAATGTTGGGGCACATGATGGAAATGATGGGGAAATTCCCGTTCCACCCCCTGCACCGCCAACCTTGGCACAAGCTTTAGCTGCGTTGATCACCGTGTCTGCTGATAATGCTCGTCTCTTGCGTGAGATAGCTCAGAATAATCAGCAAGGTGGGAATGGACATCGTGGTCGTAATAATCTAGAGACGACTTATGTGGATTTCACTGACACACATCCTCCAGTTTTCACCAAGGCAGATGAGACTTTGGAAGCTGATGACTGGCTCTGCACCATGGAGCAGAAGTTTGAGCTAATCAATTGCACAGAGGTGCAGAAGCCAATTTTGCAGCTCAGCAACTTCGTGGGGTAGCAGGATCTTGGTGGACGACTTTTTCTGCCATGCAGCTAGAGGGTCATCGTGTCACCTGTAAGGAGTTTCGTGAGGCTTTCCATGCTCACTATATTCCAGCTAGCGTCATGGAATCTAAGTTGGAAGAGTTCCTAAGTCTGAAGCAGGGAGATTCCACAGTTATGCAGTACGTGGGCAAGTTCAATCACCTTTCTTAGTATGCTGTTGAACATGTCAGTATTGATGCTAAGAAGAAGAGGTGGTTTCTCAGGGGACTCTCAACTAAGTTGCACACCATGCTCAACCATAATCCTAATGCTACTTATCATGAGATGGTAGATATGGCTATCTCTGCTGTGAATTCTTTGCGTATCCATAGGGAAGCAAAGAAGAAGAAAACTAGTGTTGGGTCTTCTAGTGGTAATCAGAAGAGGCAGAAAATCATTTACCACCCTCAGAACCACAATCGCTTTCAGTATCGTCCTCCTCAGCAGCAATCTGGTCAGCAGTTCTCTGGGGGTTCTCAGTACCCTAGGCAGAATGCTGGTCCAAATAACCAAGTGGCTGCAAAGAAAACCAGCAATGCCTATTTCAACTGTGGAAAGGTGGGGCATTATTCTAATGTATGTTCTCTTCCGAAACAGTACAATTAGAAATTTGTTGGGAACCAGCAGCAGCAGAAGCAGAATGGGAATGCTGGGAATCAGAAGAATAAGAATGAACAGAAGACTGGGCGGGTGTTTCATGCCCAGGGTGAAGGAATGCCAGAAGGAGAACCCGTGTTGCAGGGTACGTTTCCTATCAACGACCATCCTGTAGTTATTCTCTTTGATTCTGGTACATCACATTCCTTCATTGATAAGTCATTTGTGCTCAAGCATAGTATTCCTTTGTCTAAGTTAAAAATGGACTTTCATGTGCAAACAACGGGTGGTCGTATCTCAACTAGAGAGTTGGTATATCGAGTATCTTTGAGTTTGGGTGGGCATATCTTTCCCATGACCATGGTAGTACTTCCAAACCAGGGTTTAGATGTAATCCTGGGAATGAATTGGTTGCAACAGCACAAAGCTGTGATCGATGTGTTGAATATAACTATCAAGGGAGATGTGCCGGACAGTAAATCTCAGCTCTTGATTCAGCTTTCTGTGCCCAAAAGGGAAGTGGGAAGAGTCTGTGCTACAACTGCAGTAGGGGTACATGATATCCCAGTAGTGTGTGAGTTTCCGGACGTCTTTCCTGATGACTTGCCTGGCTTACCTCCTGATAGAGATGTTGAGTTTTCTATAGAGTTAAAACCTAGCACAGCACCTATCTCTAGAAGGGCCTATCGAATGCCTCCCAAAGAGCTAGCAGAGTTGAAGACTCAGTTGAATGAGTTGCTCGATAAAGGGTTCATTCGACCTAGTTCATCGCCATGGGGTTGTCCTGCTATTTTCGTGAAGAAGAAGGATCATACCCTCCGCATGTGCGTGGACTATCGTCCCTTGCTGCGGATTGATCTTCTCTTTGATCAACTTGCTGGAGCTATGGTGTATTCGAAGATTGACTTACGGTCGAGGTACCACCAGATCAAGATACAACCGGAAGATATCCCCAAGACGGCGTTTACCACTTGATATGGGCTCTATGAATATCTGGTAATGTCGTTTGGTTTGACCAATGCACCGGCATACTTCATGTATTTAATGAACTTAGTGTTCATGCCGGAGCTGGACAAGTTCGTTGTTGTCTTCATTGATGATATTCTTATCTATTCCAAGAATGAAGAAGAGCATGCTCGTCATCTCAGGATCGTCCTAACTCGATTGCGAGAGCACCAGCTTTGCTAAGTTCAGCAAGTGTGAGTTTTGGCTAAAAGAAGTGCAATTCCTAGGACATGTTCTGTCCAACGGAGGAGTGGCAGTTGATCCTAGCAAGGTGAAGGACATTCTGGATTGGAAGCCACCAATGATAGTCCATCAAGTTCAAAGTTTCCTCGGTATGGCTAGTTATTATCGTCGGTTTATTCCAGACTTTTCTCGAGTCTCGAAACCCATTACCAGTTTGCTGAAGAACCAGACCAAGTTCATGTGGTCGGATGACTGTGAAGAAGCTTTTCATACCTTGAAGAAGTTGATGACCACAGCTCTAGTATTAGCTCAACCTAATATTGAAAAGCCCTTCGATATATATTGCGATGCGTTCGGTATCGGTATCGGGTGTGTCTTAATGCAAGAAGGGAGAGTCATTGCTTATGCTTCTAGGCAGTTGAAGAAACACGAAGAGAATTATCCAACTCATGATCTGGAATTAGCGGCAGTGGTCCACACTTTGAAGATTTGGCGCATTATCTTCTGGGCAACCTTTGCCATATCTATACTGATCATAAGAGTTTGAAGTATATATTCACTCAGTCTAAGTTGAATATAAGACAAAGAAGATGGTTAGAGCTTATTAAATATTATGATCTTGAAGTGCATTACCATCCAGGCAAGGCGAATGTTGTAGCTGATGCCTTAAGTCGTAAGGGTAGTTGCAACTGTCTGAGCCTAAAGGCAGTGAATTCCACTCTGTTATGAGTTAGAAAAGTTAGACATATCTATGGTTCAGCATGGCAGTCTAACTAATGTCTCGGTGGAACCTAGTATTCGGGATCAAATTGTCGTAGCTCAGAAAACCAATAAAGGCATCACACATCTTAAAGCAAAGGTGAAATCTAGGACACCTACTTGTTTTAGGCTAGATGAAGCCGATGTGCTCTGGTTCAAGGATCGTCTTGTGGTACCCAAAGTTCCAAAGTTATGATAAGCTATTCTTGATGAAGCTCATACTTCTCGATTGTCTATCCATCCTGGAAGCAACAAGATGTACCAAGATTTGAAGAGAAAGTTCTGGTAGACAAAGATGAAGATTGAGATAGCCAGCTATGTGGCTAAATGCGACACTTGTCAGAAAGTGAAAGCGGTGCGTTTGAAACCTAGAGGTCAACTTCAACCCTTACCCGTTCCAACATGGAAATGGGAAGACAACAGTATGGATTTCATAGTGGGTTTGCCTAAGACCTCTAATGGTTATGACTCTATTTGGGTGATCGTTGATCGATTGACCAAGTGAAAGGTCCTAGATGGCTAGAGGGGGGGGGGTGAATAGCCTAATAAAAATTCTACAAATCACTAGAGCAAATGGTTAGATAACACTTAAGCGAAGCTTTTTTCTCTAGCTCTACAAGGGGTGCAAAGCCACCTATCCAATACAATTCTAGTTAGCTAAGTGCTTCACAATCAATAGCAAGAACCTAAAGCACTTAGCACAAGCTAGCAAGAACAACTAACAAGCTAAGCTAACAAACTAACTAGAGAGCTAACTAAGCAAGCTACAACCTACACAAGCTAGCTAAAACAAGAATAAGAAGAAATTAAATGTGAGGATAAGGGTGATTGTTATACCGATGCCTTGTGATGTATGGATGTCAATGTAGAGAGCCAATCACAATGAAAACCAATGAGTAGCCGGGAGACAAGATGACAATCGATTTTTCTCCTGAGGTTCACTTGGTTGTCACCAAGCTAGTCCCCGTTGTGTCGACTACTCAAGTGGTGTTTCGGTGGCTAATTGACAATTCACAAGCCAAGCCCACTACCTGGGCGCCACAAGAAACCACCCAAATGAGAGTAACTCAATGACACGAGCAATCCACTAGAGTTACCCTTTGGCGCTCCGCCGAGGTGGGTACAAGCCCTCTCACAAGTCGATGAAGCCGGCCGCGAACAATCACCAACACACGCCGAAGCTTCTCCTCAATCGCCAAGCCGTCTAGGTGTTGGCAAACACCAAGAATAACAAGAAACTTCACGGCGATGACGATGACCAAGTGCCACTAAGATGCAATGCAATGATCAATGCACTTGGTTCACTCAAACTCTCACAAATATGCAATCAAGAGTGAAGAGAGTGAGTTGGGGGCTATCTCAAGCAAGCACAAAGAGTGAGAATGAATAGAGAGTGCAAGAGTGATTGCTTGAGCCGGCCAAACACATATAAATATCCCACACATAAGAGCTAGCCGTTTTCCCCTTTTTCTCAGTTGTCTACGCCGGTCCGGACGTTGTTTGCATGGTGTGTCCGGACTAAAAGTAGCGTCCGGATCCTTCATCCGTTGAGCAGCATCGCCTCTGTTCTCTGATCCGGACGCAGCCTCCGGACGCAGGTAAAGGGGGATCCGGACCATCGCGTGTGCGTCTGGTCCCTCTACCAGTTTGAAACTGCTCGTTCGCGCCCTGTCTGCTGCCGACGTGTCGCCTCCGGACGCACTCCACAGTAGCGTCCGGACTCGCGTTCTTCTACGTCCGGACCTCAGCAGAGAGGTTCCAGATAACGCAAAACACCCGGACGCGTGTCCGGTGTCCTGCGTCCGGACGCAAAATACCGTCCGGATCACCTGTATGCCGAGGCCGAGAGTGAGAACTTGCTTCTGGACGCTGAACATCGTCCGGACAGAGCAAAATGAGCGTCCGGACCTAGCGTCCGGAGCCCCTCTGAGTTCCAAACCGATCCTCTGCTTCTTCTCCAAGCTTCCATGTGCTAACACCTTGTGATCCATGCCTTTGTCCACCTGTGTTAGCTTTTTACAAGTATTTCTCTTGGAATTGTTTCATGTTTTAGTGACACGTAGGTTCATTTTATATGTATGCAATGCAAACCTAGTGGCACATGATAACCACAATCGAAACGAGTTTTCTCTTCTTGATAGTACGGCTATCTATCCTAAATGTGATCACACTCTCTATAGTGTCTTGATCACTAAACCGAAAATGACCCTATAGAGATACCTTTGCCTTGGGCTCATTTTGTTTTTCTCTTTCTTCTTTTCCTTAGTCCATGGAGCACTTGATCCATCATGGTCATCCATCTAGCTCCATAGATCAAGGTGGACCACCCTATCTTGATCATACACTTAGTACAAGGATTAGTCCATAGGTGTCATCAATTAACCAAAACCAAACAAGGTCTTTCACCAAGTCTACTCATTTCTTACCTGTGAAGACTACTTTTCGCGTTGGTATGTATGCTCAGCTTTATTTAGCAAGAATAGTAAGTCTTCATGGAGTTCCCAAAACCATAGTATCAGATCGTGGAACTCAGTTTGTCTCAGCTTTCTGGAGGCATCTCCATGAGTCTCCATGTCTCAGCTTTCTTGATCGAAAAGATCGGATTACTCATCGCAAGACCATCAAGTTCTATAAGGTTCAGTGGAATCAGCACTCAGAGGAAGAAGCTACTTGGGAATCTGAACATTATCTTTTAGAGAATTTCCCAGAGTTTTATGCTTCTATAGTTTGAGCTGTTTGTAAGACCTGGTCATAGTTGTAATATGAGAAATGAAAAAGAAAAGGTGCTTGACACATTTCCTTTTCCATTACTTTGTTACACTCCTAAATCTCGGGATGAGATTTCTTTAAGGGGGAAGGGTTGTAACACCCCTGGTGTTTAAACACTTAATTAAAACTTGATCATGCCATCATATGCATTAAGCATCATTCACTTGTTTGAGAACCTTGTTATGAATTGAACTAAAATGAGTTTACTTGGTTGTGTTTGACTCTATTGTGTGAATTGTTGCCATGTTTTCAAATTCAAAATTTCAAAATTTTCTCCAAACCCTAATTTCTAGGGGGATGGATCAAACCCTAAACATGGTTTTCAAAATCTAAAAAGAATTTGTATATAGTTGTTTAAGCAAAGTTGTAGATCTCTATTTCAATTGCAAAAGTGGTGTTTGGAGTTTTTCAAGTTTTATTCAAAATTCTTGAGTATTTTAAAAGGGGGTAAATCTTTTAAAAAGGGTTTCAATTTCCAAAAATGCATTTTCATATCTAGGCCGAATTTGAAAAATTGAATATTGAAAAAGTTGTAGATCATGAAATTTTGAGCAACTTTGGTATTCAAAGTTTTTCATGAAAACCCTTGGAAGCTTGAGAAAATTGCAAAAACAACCCCAGGGGTAGTTCAGGCATTTCACCGAACACCTGCATGTGGAGCTCGTCCATGGCCGTGACACCTGGCCGGCCACTTGCCGAGCTCACCACGCGCCTCCTGGAGTCGACTCGCGTCACATCAAGTGTGTGGCAACGCCACGGTCACGTTGCCACCTTCAAAACGTGACGACGAGCTCTCCTGTCCTCTATCCGCTTTGCTCTGCTCCGCCGCGAGCGCACTTCACGTCGACGAGCTCGTGCGAGCTCTCTTGTGTCTGCCAATCCACCAAATCGCCTCTGACGAGTTCGCCTTGACCTCGCGCACCTCCCGCGCGAGTTGGTTGAAGCCGCCGAGTTCCCGTTCGCCCGGCGCGGCTCCGTCTTCCTCGGCTCCGGCGAGAGTGCCGCCGCTCTGGTCCACTATCGCCCGGGCTACACATGAGCCACATTGTTCTTTTATCTCTTGATTCTTACTCCTTGTTCGTCTCTGATTCCGTTGCTCTCCTCCATTTTGCAAATGGTGGATCGTAGCCTCGGGAACATCGACGTTGCCGTTCTGTTCACCGTTTCCGTTGGCACTGTCTTCGCCGCCAGCATTCTCTGCTTCATCTCCGGCCAAGTTAGCGCGAGCTTCGTAACCGGGGTGAGCTCCTTGAACTATCCGCGCGCTTGGTTGTCCTTGAATCAAGCCGTCACGCTCTGTCCGCGAGCCCCACCGCAGTTCATGGTCGTCGCAACGGTGTGTTCGTCGGTAGGTCGTTTTAGTTGATCGTTTTCTAGTCTGAGTCTTGCGCTAGCTTCGTCTAGCCGTCGTGAGTCTTGTCTGGGTGTTGGTTGTTCGAGCGCGTGCGTGTTTTGGCCGGTGCACGTCACGTTGATCGCTGCGAGCTTCCACTCGCCTAGCCGAGGCCACCGCGAGCTTCGCCTGGCCGAGGCGAAGCCGGTGAGGCCCTCCCATCGCTGGAGAACCGCCCGTGTGTGTGCGGCTGACGCGTGGGCCTGAGGCCCCACCTGTCGGTCGCTTTGTATGTCCCGTGTGTGCACATCTCGGGTGGCCGTAGCATTTTCATTCGGGAAAATAAAAGAAATATTTTTGTTCAAATCAGTTTGAAGCTTGTAAAACCCATATCAATTCGTAGAAAAATCCTAAAAATGCCAAACTTGTTTTGTTAGGTTTCTATTGTTTAGATCTCAATCTATATATTTTTATGATTTATTTTTCCCAAATTTTCTGTGTGATTTATTTAAAATTATTAATGGCTGAAACTTGAGAAATCATTCAAAAAAATATAGTTCAGAAAAAAAGTGAAACTTGTTTTGTTTTAAATTTTTTTTAGCAGAGATTTATCTCAGAAAATTAGAGGCTGCCTATGTTCTGTTAAACAAAACTGTGTAGATTTAAAAAAGGGGTTTTCGTGTCTAAAATGGGGGTCTAGACGCCAAAGAGTAAATTTTTAAGCGTGTCGGAGATGGGGGGTTGCGCTCGGGGGGACACAAGATTTATACTGGTTCGGGCACGAACGCCCCACGTCCAGTTTTTTGCGGAGTCGTGTTTCCAAGCGCGGGGTACCCGTAGAGGGGGCTCAGGGAATGGCGAGGAGGGAAACTGGTTCCCAGGTTCGTCGTGTGTGTTCTTGGGTTTTGGGTGGTGTTCGCGTGAATGCGGTAAGTGTGTGTAATCAGAGTGTCGAGAGAGCGAGTTGGGGGGGCCCCTTCTCCCCCCTTTATAGTAGGGAGGATGGAGGATACAATGGAGAGAGATAGTGGGGCCCC
>CM039140.1:18358420-18396349 GCA_022036555.1 Microstegium vimineum | reverse complement strand
GATATGGCCAAAAAGCAGAAATGGCGTTCTTTGCCCCTCTCAAAGGCTATTCGACAAGGAACAGCGTGGACTGCAAGAATAACATGCCAGACAATTATGCTTTAACAAATCTAGAGAAATTGAGATAGCTTTGCATTCCTCATAATGTTAGCATAAATTTTTTAGGTAAACACAGACCTAAGTTGACCTCAAGCCCAGGTTTAGGCACTGAACCATCAAAATCTGCAGCAATTGCCCTAGTATTTACAGGCAAATCAACTGGACGGTAAATAGGAGGTTGCTCTGTGAAAGTTTCTCCAAGGCAGAAGAGTATAACTTGATGCTGCAGCACAAAACCCTGAAAAATCACAATAATTCAGCAACTTGCATAACTCATAGCTTCATCTACAAATTAATCAGAGAAGTCCAATAAACTTAACGAAGGAAAATCCAAAACAGAACATGCAATTCAAAAAATTCACTTTATGACATTTTACGGTTCTCCACACAAAGCCATCATTAATGTTTCTTATGCAAGCATGCAATGTAGAGGAAATACAGAATATTTGTCTAATCGAGGTACTGTAGCAGCAGCTCTGCTAAGGTTAACTCTAGTTAATCTGTTACTCTTAGGACTTGGGAGGAAAAAAATGCTAGCACAACTTAATGATTATCACCCGTTCACCAAATAAAGGAATGTTAACTGGCGATCCTCCATCGAAAATAACATTTAAGAATGAAAATGAAGACTGACAATTGATTTCAAAATACTGTACTGAGGTAGAATGAGTAAATTCAGGTGCACTCCTGTCATTCCCTTACTTAACCTCCCATCCCAACTCTTATGTCCCTTCCTTTCCTTAACCCCCCAACTCTTATGTGCATAAACTTAATGTGTACACAACCTATTGTGGCCACCAATATCATTGCACCAGCATCCAGCTAGGGGCAGATCCCAGGGGGGGCTGCGGAGCTGCAGCCCCCCACGCGTAGGCACCACTGCGGCCACGTACTTTTGTTTTCCAAACACAGCTGCTTCCAAGCCATGTGTTCACATGAAACTGCCGTGTTCTGGAGCTAACAGGATCAACCTGTGTGCTAGTGCCCGCTAACTGTGCACACTCAGCACATCAACCACTGCCAAATTCTAATGTCCACATGTAGTGTAGCTGTGCTGCTGAATCAAGTAGTAAAACCCATGGTCCTGCTATCTGTCCTACCAAATGTTTGACAAAAAAATCAAGGTAAACAATAAAATGCATTGTTTTGTAAATTTGTCACTCTGGAAACAAAAATTCTAGAAATTTTAAACCCGATCCTCATTTTTTACCCAGTCACAGTTGCAAGTTAAGATTAAATTTTGATACAACTGTCTTAATTTCTACATTGCATTTTTTGTGGTATTCAGTATGAAACTGATGGCCACATAACCCTTGAAGATCCCTAGTGAACATGTCAGCCAACTATTGTAAGTGCATTAGCTGCAAAACAGTTCAAGCAGAGCATCTTTCTTTGTACAAACAACTATTCATGTTTTGAAGATGGAATATAATCACATCAAAATAAATCCGCTGGATTTAAATTTAAATATAAAGCTATACCAAATAGCTTTTTCAGTGGACACCAGGAATAAAGGTTGATGGTTTAAGATTTAAACTAATTTAGCAAGAGACACATTGAAGTGTATGTACATATATGTATATACATACATACATATATGTATATACATGTATGTATATATATATACATACATGTATATACATGCATACATATATGTATATATAGATATATGTATATACATATATGTATATATGTATATACATATATATATATATATACATATGTTTATTTATTTATTTATTTAAGGAGCAGAGTAGAATTAGGTTTCCACCATACACCCTCATATATCCACCATTATATATCCACCACATATTCACTTCAATGTCGTGCCCCTATACCTCCTCCCAGAACGGCAAGGCTGAGCCATGATTCGTACCACGAACGACACCATGTGCACCCTTCTGTTCGAGGCTTCGCTTCCCGCTCGCTTCTGGGCTGAGAATCTCCACACCTCCACCTACCTCCTCAACCGCCTACCTTCCGTTGCCTGTCCATCTCCCACTCCACACCACGCTTTTTTCGGTACCCCTCCTCGCTACAACCACCTTCGTGTCTTCGGGTGTGCGCACCCCTAGCACCACCGCCACCGCTCCCCATAAGCTGACTCCCCGTTCGACTCAGTGTCTTCCTCGGGTACTCCCTGGATCACAAGGGGTACCGTTGTTTCGACCTCACCTCTCGTCGGGTCCTCATCTCTCACCACGTGGTGTTTGATGAGTCCATCTTCCCTTTCTCCACCACTTCACCACCCACTTCCACCTCCGACCCTGACCTCTCTCCCTGTTTCTCGCTGACATGGTGGACCAACCACCACTGACGTTGTGTCCTGCAGGTACTCCTCCATGCCCTTCGCCGGGCACAGACACCGGTTCAGCGTCCTCCATGATGCGGCGGAGCAGAACATCCGAGGAAGTTGTGAGGACGATGTCGTCGACGTACAACAGCAAGTAGGCACAGGCACCACCCTCAGTGTAGACGAAGAGGGAAGTGTCGGTAGCAGACGCGACGAAGCCGAGCCGTCGGACGTACGTGGCGAAGCGCTGGTGCCACGGCCGTGGTGCCTACTTGAGGCCGTAGAGGGAGCGCCGGAGAAGACAGACGGGGTCGGGGCGTGCCGGGTCGACGAAGCCGGGGGGCTGCTGATAGTAGACCGTCTCGTGCAGGTGACCGTGAAGAAAGGCATTCTTCACGTCCAGCTGGTGGATGGGCCACTGACGAGAAGCGGCGATGCTGAGGACGACCTGAATGGTAGCAGGCTTGACGACGGGGCTGAACGTCTCGTCGTAGTCGATGTCGTGGCGCTGGGTGAAGTCGCGAACGACCCAGCGAGCCTTGTGACAAGCCAGGGTACCATCGGAGTGGAACTTGTGCCGGAAGATCCACTTGCCTGTCACCACATTGGCACCTGGGGGCCGGGAAACGAGTTGCCACGTGTCGTTATCGACAAGAGCTTTGTACTCAGCCATGGCTGCGCGCCACTGGGGGTCGGCAAGGCCCCCCCGGTAGTCCCGAGGAACCGGCGAGGCAGTGGAGGCGGTGACGACGTGTACTGTCGGCGGGAATCCGTAGCGGTCCACAGGCTTCAGCGAGCCCGTCTGGAGACGTGTCACTGGGCGGCTCGATGTAGGAGCTGCCACAGCAGGAACCGGAGCCGGTTGTACAACAGCAGGAACCGGACCCGGCTGTACAACAACAGCAGGAACCGGAGCCGGATGTACAGCAGCAGCGGGCTGTACAGCAGCAGCGAGCTGTACAGCAGCAGTGGGCGCCAGCGGGGGAACTGCCAGCGCTGGTGGAGATGGCAGCTCACCAGCACGCCCTAGTGCAGGAGTACCAGCACGGCGCCGAGTGTAGACCCGTAGGGGTGGAGGGCCAGCTGGAGCAGGCTGAGCCGGAGCAGGTGGGAGGACCGGGCCAATTTGTAGGATGGCTGGGTCCTCAGCGAGCTCCTCCAAATGAGCTCGGTGTCGCGGCTGCTCAACATCGGCGGACGATGGAGCTACCGCAGGGGGTGCCGTGGCAGCAATGCGGAGCACCGGCGCGGCAGGTCCTGTAAAAAGAAAGTCCAGAGAGCTAGGCAGCGCACTGGTGGTGTCAGAACTGAAAGGAAACTGAGTCTCATCGAAGACAACATGACGGGAAATTATGATCCGTCTAGTGGTGAGGTCGAGACACCTTTAACCCTTATGGGAAGAGGGGTATCCGAGAAAAACACAAGCGGTGGAGCGAGGTGCAAGCTTGTGTTTAGAGGTGGCTGTGAGGTTGGGATAGCAGAGGCAACCGAAAACGCGAAGATAGGTGTAGTCAGGGGGCTGCTGGTGGAGTTGCTCATAAGGGACTCTATGGCCAATAGCTGAGCAGGGACGCCTATTTAGGAGATAGGTGGCTGTAGCTAGCGCCTCTGCCCAGTATTTGGGTGGCATGTGAGCGTGGAGGAGCAGTCTGCGACAGATGTCGTTCAGAGAACGAATGATGCGTTCAGCTTTGCCATTTTGAAAGGAGGTGTAAGGGCAGGAGAGTCGTAAGTGAATGCCGCTAGAGGCGAAGAAGGTGGTGAGGGCATTATTGATGAACTCTGTGCCATTATCAGCCTGTACGGCCTTGACAGGTAGGCTGAATTGTGTGTGGACATAGGCGCAGAAATTAGTGATGTGAGTGACTACTTTGGACTTGCGGACTAGAGGGAAAGTCCAGCAAAAATGGGTGAAGTCATCTAGGATGACAAGGTAGTACTGCGCACCAGCAACACTAGCGACCGGGGAAGTCCAAACATCACAGTGAATAAGCTCAAAAGGTGAAGAGGAAACTGAACTAGAGGTTCCAAATGGCAGCCGCACATGCTTGCCAAGTTGACATGAATGACATAGAGTCTGAGCTGACTTATTACATAAGATGGAATTATTGTGTCGAAGTAAATCTAGAGTAGCAGCTCTTGGATGACCAAGGCGATGGTGCCAGAGGGTGGTGGAGGTGGCGAGGTTGGCTTGTGGCGTGGAAGGGACGGTGTAGAGGCCATCTGAGCTATTGGAGCGAAGAATCACGCGTCTGGTCTGCAGGTCCTTAACAGAAAAACCAAATGCGTCAAATTCGATAGTGCAATGGTTGTCACGAGTAAATTGGCGAATTGAAAGTAAGTTGCGCACGAGAGAGGGGACAACAAGAACATTGCGAAGTGAAAAGGAGGAAGTGCTGGAAGGTAATGTGGAGGTGCCGGAGCAAGACACAGGAAGGTGGTGACCATTACCAACAGTAATGGATGGGATGGAGGAGGGTTGACGGGAAAGTAGTATACCATCCGTGTTGTGCATGTGGGAGGTGGCGCCGGAGTCCATGACCCAGCCGGAGTTCTGGAGCGCCATCTGATTCAGGGCGGCGATGAGGCCGGCCTGATCCCACATCTGGGAAGGAGGAGAGGTGCAGCAAAGTGAGCCTGTGGGTTTGCACCCATGAGGCCCTGGTTGCGCCCGCCTTGGGCGCCCTGCTGCCAGCCGCCAGGGCTGGGGCCATGCTGCCAGCCGCCGCCTGAGGGAGCACCACCCTGGGAGGCCCATGGGTTGTAGCAGATCCATGGCCCCATGGGGCGGTTGCCCCCGCCCTGGGCATTGCTGCCCTGTTGCCAACCGCTGCCACTGCCCTGCTGCCAACCGTTGCCCTGGCCACGCCAACCTCCTTGCTTCTTGCCGCCCTTGCCCTTCTTGCTGCCCCCGCCCCCATGGCCCTTTGGAGGAGCACCAGGGGGGACATCGGACGAGGAGGAACGACACCCCGTGGAGGTGCAGGTGGAGCCAGAGGTAGCCACCATGGCGGAGGCCGCCGTGGTCTTCTCATCATTGGCGAGGCGCAGCTCTTTGAGGGAGAGCATTTCGCGGGCCCTGGAGAAAGATGGCAGGACTGCAGAGTTGGCGATATCATCGGCTGTACCGCTGAAGCGTGGGTGGAGGCCGCGGAGGAGGCTGAGGACGAGCCGGGGGTATTCGATGGTTTCGCCGACGTCCCGAAGGGCGGCGGCCTTGACCTTGAGTCGCTGGCAGTATTCGTCGATCGTCAAGTCGCCCTGCTTCAAGGAGTGAAACTCCTCAAGCAGGAAGACAGCCCGGGGGGCACGATTGGAGCGGAAGAGGCCTTCAATGGCCACCCACAGCGCGCGGGCGGTCTGGTTCTGGCCAGATCAAGAACCGAGTCATCAACGGTGTTCAGGATCCAACCGCGGACTGTGCACTCGGCAATGGCCCAAGATGGATCAGCCAGAGAAGGATCAGACCCGTCGATGTGGGGCAGAAGGCTGGATTTCCCACACAGGGCATTGAAGAACGAAGCCCACTTGGTGAAGTTTGGATTTTTCATTTCCAAAGTCACCGGGATGTGGGTTTTGACGTTGACGGCGGTGTAGGGGTGGACAACGACTGCCTGCTGTGGTGCAGGAGCGGCCGCAGCAGTGGCTGCAGCGGCGGCGGCTGCCGCCGTGGCGTCGGTGTCAGCGCCGGCCATCTCGGTGGCTGGAGGGAGGTGTGGCGCACAGCCTGAGATGGGCGCAGGGAGAGGGAGGAGGCGGAAGCAGAAGGTCCGGGATCTGATTTGATCGCGGTCTGTGATACCATGTAGAAAGGTAGAGAGATTGGGAAACACCACACAGCCAACATGGGGGGGGGGGGGGGGGGGGGGGGGGTGGGGGTGACCTTCATATATATATGGCCAATATGACAGAGTATACAAGCAGTATATGGCAGGTGCTAATCTCACTTTTTTTTTTGCGACTTGTGCTAATCACACTGATTGTGGACTTGCCTAATATACACTTGCTATATATATATATATATCAGATATACACTTGCTATATATATATATTAATATAACAAGCTTCTGATTTGAAATTGTACATATTTTAGGGGGGGGGGGGGGGCAATAAGTGGAATATCAACTAATAAAGATCCATCCATACCTTAACCATCTCATAGACTCCCTCTGCGATGGCAACAGAAGAATCACCTGAAATACAGTGCATATTATCAATTAGTCCTAACTTTTAGCATGTTTATACTGTGTTTATTGCCTGCATGCTGTTGCCTGGGATTATTCCCAAGCGTGTTATCTGGGATTCTCCTCCTTTCTTAATTACTACCTTAGCTTCTATAAAATCCTCGTCACCTCTGCTGTTATCAATCAATCAATATACAGAAGCATGTTTATGCTCTAATACTAACCTCCAAATGAACACAAATACATGGGTACAATAATAGATTTGGATCCTTTTGGTGGCGAAGATGCCTCAATTGCTAACTCCAAAGAACAAACACAAATATTAGATGGGAATGTTACATACAGATCACATATAAAAACAGATAACATGCATATCAAGATTGAAATTTACCTTTCTTGCAGTTCCTCCAAGCCTCTTTAACAATAGGAAGAAGCATGTCACACCAGCATCCTCCAGATTCCTCAGAAAGCTTTGAGCTACAATCCTTGTGTGAATCCTACAGATAGCACTTAATAATCAGCAGGAGGCAAAGAACACTAATATGTCTACATCTCTGGTAAGGCTGATTCAATATATAAGGATAAACATTTATGGAAGGCATTTCACTTTGCTGTAAGACTTCTATACGTTTGGGTAAGGGCACTCTCAATGCAGAAACTACTGGATAGTTTCCATAGCCTAAGAAACTACCCATGGAGACCACACTTCACAATGCAGAATTTTTTGTATGAGGCCCTTTCTTACCTCCATCCAAATCCGCTCTCCCTGTCCAACAACAGGAAGAAACTAGCTTCCCTTCCCAATGCAATGCCTGTAGTTTCTTCTACCATCGATTTGCGTGAAGACACAGTCTCTTGTTTAGAAACTGTTTCTTTGATTTTTAATCTCTCCTCAATAAATTACTTGCCACATCAGCAAAATGCCTACCTGGGAAGTTAATTAATAGAGATACAAACCATGTTGGTTTCTGCATTGGGAGTGCCCTAAAGCCCAAATAGGAATTTAAATATAGTGCTTACTTCATATCTACTCCTTTCCAAATTGTAACTCGTTTTGGTGTTTTTAGAAATAATTGTTTTTACTACAAATCCAAACATAGCGTATATCTAGATGCATAATAAAAGCTACTTCCTCCATCCCAAATTAAGACGTTTGACTTTTTTTACCCCAAGTCTTACTCGTCTTATTCAAAAATTTGTGCAAAATATCAATTCTTTTGTCGTGGCCTGCTTTAATAAAAGTTCTTTAAGAATGACATCAATTTGACTAAGTTTGCACAATTTTTTTAATAAGATGAGTGGTCAAACTTGGGGTCAAAAAAGTCAAACGTCTTATAATTTGGGATGAAGTATGTACCTAGAAAAGACAAAACGACTTACAATTTAGAACGGGGGGATTACTGATTTTTTTCTATATGCAATTCTGAACAGAAAAAGCAACATCTAGTGAAAGATAGAAAGCTAAGTTGCAAGAAACCAAAGAGAAAATATCAATGTGGAAACCCATCCCTAATATATTTTTATCTGACAGGATCCAAACACATTTCATGGCATTCAAAGAAAACTGCTTCCAAACATAAGTGCGATGAGGCAATGTTGATTCGATGCAAACAAGCAAGAATTGTTACTACAGCACCAATAAAATAGAGACCCCAAGTATACTGTATTTTTTTGAGGCACCAATATGAACTGATTCCAAGAAAAGCGTTGTCACAGAGAAATTTGATAATAATAAATAGGAAAAGAATAGTAGTTCTCCCCTTGCATTTTGCTGGGAAAAATCAAGGAAGCAGACTGCTATTCTATCTCTATAAACCCCAGCTACGGGAACGATAAAGCAAGTATGAATGTACCTTTAACCGCCTTAGATGAAAAGCAGTGAATTCTTCCTCTCCATGGGGCAGCAGTTGCCGGAAAAGCCAGCCACCAACCAAACGAACATCTGCAGAAACCTTTGATCTGCAGAAAAGATCAACTAAAGCATCGAGCACCTGCAAACAATCAGTGTGTATAAATGGCAAAGAAACACGTAAGCATCCCACGACATATCATAAAGCATCACGTGTTCACAAAAAAGGCTCATAAAGCAAAAGGCCGATATTTTAAATGTAAGTTTAAAGTTGATAGCATGTGTCACAATCACCCTCCAAACATTAACGAAGAACTATAGCTAAAAGTAGCGAGCAGATACAATATCATTAACAAAGTCCAGGAGATCAGTGTCTGTGACACAGATAGGTCTGGATAAAAACTCTACTGCTGCAAACAATTACTTAAAATAACCTTTATAGGTTACACTTACAAGGTAATCCTAATAAAAGAATTAAAATACAAGTTACATCAGTTACTGGGATGCCCAACATAGATGCCCATAGTGGTCACACAAAATCTCAATGGATGAACTGTAACATTAGCCTAGACGAAAAGTTGAAGTAATTTGGAGACATAACATCCAACACCTTAGGGTTTAGGGTTTTTGGGGCATGCACATGCTCTCAATGAAAGCAATAAAGATTATTTCTGCATTGATACAAAAGCAATGTTATTTTCTGATTATAAGTACACAAATAAGAAGGATGCCATCATTATTTCAAGAAAGCACACTCCAGTACTCTCCACAGATAAAGGAACCAAACAGGTAATTTGTGTGAGGACCAACAAATAAACCTGATATCTGTGAGCTTTGGAAGTCATTTGCCGTGGATGGTGACACTGTAGCCCATATTTATCCTGTAGAGAGGAAAATAGTATATTAAGGATGTCCTGAAAAACTAAACATACCCCATTATCTTGGTCATCAATTAGCATTCAGTCCCACACATCAGACAAAATAGTTTATGATGTATTCCAGAAGCTGTGGTTTTTAATTTAGATCATGTGTAGTTCCACATACAATTGCATCAAGCAAAAGTTTATCACAGCAGTGCATCAAGCAAAAATTTAATTCTTCCACTAGTATGTGCATTATGCTGCTGTAGACCATGTTGATGTACAAAACAGGAGTTTGAAGATGCATGAAATTGGTGAAAGTATTAAATTAAATTGTATTACAATAATCATCATGGGTGCTTCATATAAAAAAGAGTTTTGACAGTACAAGCCAAGCCATTGAGGAATGTCTACTGATTTGGGATTTGGTCGGGGATGTGGTCTTGCAACATGATGTGCAGGATCAACATAGTTGGAAGCTGTCTAGTGTGGGCGTATACACATGCAAATTGCCTTGAAGGCCTTAATTGTGGGCAACATCAGGTTTGCACCATATAAAAGAATTCGGAATAGTGAGTATGTTGTGGATATTTCATATGGTTGGCTGTTCTTTAATGATATTAGACAGCCAATAGGCTGGCAAAAAGAGGTCGCCCTCATCCTCCTTGCTGTCCTCTTTGTAATCAAGCTGATGAGACCATGCAGCACATAAATATCTTGTGTTGTCTCAGCAAATTTGGTTGAATGTTCTACAACGGGTTGGACTTGAGAGGAATTCTCCTTTTAATGCTGCTGGGAGTTTTTCTAGTTTTGTTGAGTCACTCTCTCAAACAAGTGGATAAACAACAAAGGGTCTAAAATTCACTAATTATCGTTGTTGCCTGGGAGCTTTGGAAGCATCACAACAACGCTCTGTTTCAGAAGAAAACAATGTCGTGAGGGTGCTCAAGGAAGAACTTTGTGGTGCATGGCAAGAGCTAAGGAGCTCCATAATCTGGAATATGCTATACTTATTTTCCTTAGCAAGTTTTTCCAGCCGGTTCATTTCATTTTGAAGTAGACGCTTATTACAATGTGTGTGTTAGAGCTTAGGCTGCGCCGGTTCATTTCATTTTGAAGTAGACGCTTATTACAATGTGTGTGTTAGAGCTTAGGCTGCGCAGGTTATAGCGTGATGAACGGGAGGCTTGAGCTTGAAGAGACGGCGGCGAGCCGGAAGTGCACCGTGAAGATGTGTTAGTTAGATGGGAAAGACAGGAGCACGATGACAAGGGCTGGGAGCCCAAAGGGAGACTTATGTCTCAATTCCAGGCTGATCCTCTATTGATTCCAGAGTACGACTCTTATAAGAATTGCCTAACAACTTGCTACTACTAATAAGGAGATTACAATCTTAACTAATCTTGCTAGGACTCTGACTAACTAACTATAATGACTCACGCCTGGACCCTTGACATGGTTTGGTTCAGCCACTAGGCTTGGACCTTCGTTCGTAAACTTTGCCGAACATAACATCTCTCCCCCCCTCGGCAACAGCTCGTCCTCAAGCTGGAATGAGGGAAAGCGAGCACGCAAATCTTCCAGCGGCTCCCAGGTTGCTTCAGCTTCTGGAAGGTTGACCCACTGAATGAGAACGTGCCACTGTCCACGCCGCAACTGGGCGCGCAAAGCACAGGCAGGCTCCAGCAGTAGCCGACCGTGGCGGATGGACGGAAGAGGAGGCGTAGCAGTCGGCGGTGCAGCACCCCAGAAAGCTTGAGGACGCCCACATGGAAGACGTCATGGATTTGCGCGTCGTCCGGCAGCTCCAGGCGATAGGCCACGGAGCCGACGCGTTCCAGCACACGGAAAGGTCCAGCGAAGCGCGGACTCAGCTTCCCGCGCGGCCCAGGCACCAAAGACTGCGCCGGCCAATGAAGTAGCCGCAACAACATCAAACTCCAGAGCGCGGTGACGAGCATCATAATGCTTCTTGGCGTAGGCCTAGGCTTGAAGAAGACGCTCGTGCACGTTAGCCAAGAACTATCCCGGTCCTGGAGCAAAACACCCACAGCCTCTGTGGTCGAAGACCCCTGCAGTATAAGGCACAAGGGCCGGCGGAGGTCGACCATAAACCACCTGGAAGGGAGTCTGCGCAGGGAGGAGTGATCGGCAGTGTTGTACCCACGGCAGCCAATCGAGCCAAGCACGAGGGCGGGTCCCCAGGTGCATAGCAATCATCTTGTTCACAGCCTTGGACTGTATGTCTGTTTGAGGATGGAAGGAAGTACTCATTTTGAGCTTCACGCTAACGAGCTTGAACAAATCGCGCCAAACATGACCCGTGAACACCGGATCACGGTCACTGACTATAGAGCTGGGAAAGCCATGGAGACGCACAATAGCTTTGAAGAAAGCACGGGCAACGGAGATAGCCATGTAGGGGTGGCTCAAAGCAATGAAGTGGGCGTATTTCGTGAAACGATCCACCACCGTGAGTATCACACTCTTGCCATGAACCTTTGGGAGGCCCTCAACGAAGTCGAGGGAGATGTCCTCCCACACCCGAGCTGGCAACTCAAGTGGTTGCAGCAAGCCGGCCAGGTGTAGTGCTTCAGTCTTGTTCCTCTGGCAGGTGACACGGGACCTGGATCACCTCATGTCCAGCCGAGTGAACCAGCTGGAGCGCCGTATGCAGTGCTGTAGATGTAGCCGGCAAGTATACGCAGCGGCCATGCATGATGAGGCCATCCACGACCTGCCAGGGTGCACCCCGGTTTGCCATGATGGAGTCACGCCGGGCACGCAGCTGCGGATCTTCCTGAAGCTCACGTGTAGAGGTCGAAGGATGGCGTCGAGAGAGCACGGAGTGATGGGTCATCCTCCAAACGCCTTGACAGTGCGTCCGCGACCACATTCAAGCGCCCTGGGCGATATTCCACGACAAAATCGAATCCAAAAAGCTTGCTTACCCATTGGTGTTGGGGCACCGTAGAAAGCCGCTGATCGAGCAGAAACATCAGGGCGTAAAGGTCCGTGCGAACGGTAAACCGGCAACCCCAAAGATATTGCCGCCAATGGCACACCGCCTGGACGAGGCCTATAAGCTCGCGCTCATACGCAGCCAACTTCAGATGGCGCTTGTTAGAATAGGCGCCCTTTGGGCTGGTGAGGACCCTAATCGGCGCAGGACTGTTTGGGTTAGATAGATATGGCAGGCCAGATAGATACGGATACGGCAAGGACTCTTGATCCTTATAGGACTCTGGACTCTTGATCCTTATAGGATTCTTGATCCTTGCCTGTATATATATGTAATTGTACCTTGCCTCATATCAATCAATCCAATCTATTCCTGATTATACTTTCCTTCATGGTAATCAGAGCCTAGGTCAATTTTTTTCTCTCTCTTCCGCTGCCCTAACCCGCGCGTCGGCTCCCCTTGCCGCGCGTTCCTTCCGCTGCCCGCGCGCCGGCTCCTCGCCGTGCTGCGCCCCCTTCCCTCCCCTTGCGCACGCCCGCGCAACCAGATGGCGACAACGCCTCCCTCCCCCAAGGGCCAGCCCGTCGATGCCGAATCCTCTGCTACCTTCCAGGAGGCTGACATCGCGCAGCAGCAGGCCGAGGCTCAGCGCCTGGAGCACGAACGCCTGGCTGCGCGCGACGCCGCCCTGCTCCGCGCGAAGGAGGCCGAGGAAGAAGCCGTTGTTGCCGCCGCGGAGCGTGACGCGGCCGCCCAGCGCGCGCGATGCTCTGGCTCGCGCGGCTCAGGCCCGCGCTGCCGCTGCAGCCGCCAGCCCACCCACGGGGCCCTCTGGTCCCCCCCCCCCCTGGCAGTGCCCCTACACCCGCCGTCGATCTCCGTGCCGCCATGCTTCATCATGGAGAGTGCCACCATGCTGCACGTGTAGTTGATGCTGCCGGAGGGCAGACACTGCAGGTGTGCTGACCAAGATGTGTTGTAGATCAAAATATCATCAAAAAAGACTAGGACAAATTTGCAAAGGAATGCCAGAAGCACTGAATTCATCAAACTTTGGAACGTTGCAGGCGCATTCGTGAGACCGAAGGACATCACAAGAAACTCAAAGTGCCCATGGAGAGTGCGAAAGCCCGCCTTTTCGATGTCGTTGATGTGGACGCGCACCTGGTACCCGGAGCGCAAGTCCAGCTTGATGAAAAAGTGTGCACCACGGAGTTCATCAAGAAACTCTTCGACAACGGGAATCGGAAACTTGTTCTTCACGGTGCGATCGTTCAAGGCCCGGTAGTCCACACAAAATCGCCACGAATTGTCCTGCTTTTTGACAAGGAGTACAGGAGCCGAGAACGCGGCTGTGCTGGGGCGAATGATGCCTTGTTCCAAGATGACGGCACACTGTCACTCCAATCTTTCTGGAGCTGGGGATAACGGTACGGACGGACGGCCACCGGTGGGGTGTTCGGAAGTAGGTGGATTCGGAGATCACAGGGCCGCGCCGGTCTGAGGCCGGTGGGTTCTGCAAATATTTCCTCGAAGGATTCCAGCACCCTGGCCAGGACGACCTGTTCGTCCCCCTCGCGCTTGGTGGTGCCAGCCAGCCTCGGTGCGGTGCGTAGAGACTGAAGGCGACTTGACTGGGCGTCATGACGGGTTGACCCTATGCCACGCCAGAACATGCGACGGCCGCCGTGTGTGAAGGCCATGCACAAATCGTCGAAGTCCCAAGATTGGCCCAAGGGTGCGCAGGAACGCGACGCCGAGGACCATGTCCCACCGATCTAAAGGGATGGCATAAAGTCCACCGAGAGGGCCGCATCTGCAATCCGGACGCCCACGTCATGAGCAAGGCCGCATCATGCAATGCGATCGCCATTCGCGACTATGACTCCAGTGCCCGGGCAATGCGCGAAGCGAAGGCCGACGTAGCGACCAATGTCCTCGCACACAAAATTATGGGTGGAGCCTGAATCCAACAGCGTCAGGCACTGCACCTCCCCAAGCTGCACATAAACATGCATGGTGTCCTCCGTGTGCCAGACACCCGCAATGGCCGACAAGGAGATCGTCGGGGGCTCGGCTGCAGTTGGATTAGCGATCGGCTCATCATCGTCTATCTCTGGTGGCTCCTCCACTATGTAATCGGCTGCTTCCAATAAGAGTCGTGCACACTTGTAACCTTGTACATAAGGCTCGTAACAATTGTAGCATAGGCCCTGTTTGTGGTGTTCCGCCAGCTCGGCCGGCGTTAGAAATTTGAAGGGTCTCCCTGACAATTGTGACGACGATGTCGTAGAGGAAGCTAAACTGCCACCTGGTTGCCTCGACGGCGTACGACGGAAACGGTTCGGTGGGGCAGGCAGGGCAAGGTGCTTGGACGAGTTGTGGCGCTCATAGGCCCTGGCCAGCCGCATGGCGCGCTGCAAGTCCTAGGGATCTTGGAGCTCGACATCGACCCTGATATGCTCGGGCAAGCCCCCAATAAACAGCTACGCCTGCTGGAGTGGTGCCAGGAATCCTGCGTGTGCTAGGCGCCCCTGAAAGGCTTCCATGTATGCATCCACCTATCCGCCGAACGGGAAGCCAGATGGTTTGTTGGCAAGGCCGGTCCAAAACGCTAGTGACAGAGTAGACGAAAGTTCTCCCATGATGGTCGCCCGGTGTCGCGTTCCAGCACATACTACCATTGTTGTGTCGAGCCCGTCATATAGGAGGAGGCTAGCCAAACCTTGTCCGCTTCACGAGTCAGCTGGCCACGCAAGAACGACTCGCAGCGATTGAGCCATCCTAGTGGATCCTCCTTGCTGTCGAACATGGGGAAGGAGAGTTTATGGAACCTGGGCACGCCGTGGCTCTCCCCTTCCCTTTCCGACGGTTGGTGGCCCGCTGGCAGAAACGGCGGCACATGGCCGTACCTGATGGATGACATGGGCGGCAGCGGTGACGGCGAGTGGGGGAACAGGATCTAGTGGATTGGCAACATCAGCAGTTGGCGCAACGCCGCCGCAGGTGGCGTCAACGTTGTCGCGGCCGCAGACGGTGCAAGCAGGGGAACCGACGGCGCCGGTGTGTCCAGCGCTGTTGCAGGCAGCGTCAACGTCGGAAGGGTCTCGGGGATGACCGACCCAGTTGCTAGGATACCGCCGTAGCTGGGCATGTCGTACTGGAGGAGCAGCGGCGATGAGTATGGCAGCGCCGGCTGGGTGGGCTGTCCGTACTGTAGTGCCCAAGGGTTGGGCCGGCTCTCGACGGAGGACAGGCGGAGGCACACCTCCCCCATCTGGCGTTGCATCCCCTGGAACAAGAGAGCCAAGGACGCTATGGACTCTTTGATGGTTGGCGGAGCGAGCAGTTGGGATATCAGGGAGATACCAGACACGGGTAGTGCCGCGGTGGAGTCAACGGGAAGCGCAGTGGTGGCAGAGGGAGCGGCGACAGATGCCGCTGAAGCGCCTAAAGACGCCATGGTCTCTGATACCAGATTGTTAGAGCTTAGGTTGCGCAGGTTATAGCGGTGATGAACGGGAAGCTTGGGCTTGAAGAGATGGCGGCGAGCCGGAGGTGCCGTGCTCGGCACCGTGAAGATGCGTTAGTTAGATGGGAAACACAGGAGCACGATGACAAGGGCTGGGAGCCCAAAGGGAGACTTATGTCTCAATCCCAGGCTGATCCTCTATTGATTCCAGAGTACGACTGTTATAAGAATTGCCTAACAACTTGCTACTACTAAGAAGGAGATTACAATCTTAACTAATCTTATCTTGCTAAGACTCTGACTAACTAACTATAATGACTCACGCCTGGAACTATCCCATGCTGATGGCCCAACCCAAGGCCCCTTGACATGGTCTGGTTCAGCCACTAGGCTTGGACCTTCGTTCGTAGACTTTGCCGAACATAACAGTGTGTGTAAAGACATGAACACTTTATTTTTTTCTACTTTATTGAAATACTACGTGACGTATTCGAGAAAAAAAATGTAGTGATAAAGAGCAGCAGTGTACCTGAAGCTTCCTTACATAAATATCAAAATCACTACAAATGCTGTCATCAGTTAGACCGCTGCTTGACGAAAATAATTGTCTTTCAGCAAGGTCTTCACCTACTAAAGCTTGCTGTAGGTAGAGAAGAGAGGTGTCAGAAAATCAAAGTAAAATGTAGTACCATGATTAAGTATTCAAATGCAAAGGAGATAATACTAAGACATAACTAGAACCAAGGAACAGGGGACTGCAAAACGATGAAGCGCCAATAAAACTGCCAAATCTTGTTCAAATTGTAAGGTTTCATATACCAACCAGATTGTTAGAATAGGCGCTCTTTGGGTTGGTCAGGACCCTAATCGGCGCAGGACTGTTTGGGTTAGATAGATATGGCAGGCCAGATAGATACGGATACGGCAAGGACTCCTGATCCTTATAGGACTCTGGACTCTTGATCCTTATAGGATTCTGGATCCTTGCCTGTATATATATGTAATTGTACCTTGCCTCATATCAATCAATCCAATCTATTCCTGATTATACTTTCCTTCATGGTAATCAGAGCCTAGGTCAAATTTTTTTCTCTCTCTTCCGCTGCCCTAACCCGCGCGTCGGCTCCCCTTGCCGCACGTTCCTTCCGCTGCCCGCACTGGCTCGCACGGCTCAGGCCCGCGCTGCCGCTGCAGCCGCCAGCCCACCCACGGGGCCCTCTGGTCCCCCCCTGGCAGTGCCCCTACACCCGCCGTCGATCTCCGTGCCGCCATGCTTTATCATGAAGCCGTGGCTCTGCTGCAGCAGTCCACCAGCGCGCAGCAACAGCAGCAGTCCACCAGCGCGCAACAACAGCAGCAGCCTGCCCCCGGTGGTGGTCGCTCCTGGCCCAGCTACTACAACCCCTGGATGGGCTCGATCCAGATGTGGCCAGGAGGCCCCCGCCCTCCGTTAGCACCGATCCCGGTGCCCCCTCACCTCCAGGCGCACCAGCAGGCGCTCCTCGCACAGCAGCAGCAGCAGCAGGCCTTCGTCACCCACAGCCAGGCTGCTGCCCCTGACGGTACTGCACACTGGGTTGCCCCCGGGTACTACAACCTCGTGGCTGGCCTTTCCTCCTGGGATCCGACGGCGCTTGCCTCCGCCTTCAGCACCACGTCCCTGACTCCACCTTCGTCCGGCGACTGGTATTTCGACTCAGGTGCTACCTCCCACATGACATCTCAGTCCTCCTCTCTTTCACATATTCTTCCTTCGCGGTATCCTACTCCTTCATCTATTGTCGTAGGTAATGGTTCCGTCATGCCTGTCACTGCTACTGGTTTTACAGAGTTGTCTCCTTCTTTGCGTCTTAATAATGTTCTTGTGTCACCACAACTTATTAAGAATCTCATCTCTGTCCGCCAATTTACTATCGACAATAATTGTTCTGTGGAGTTTGACCCTGCTGGCTGTTCTGTGAAAGCTCTTCCCTCCCGGACCGAGATCGTCAGGTGCAATAGCTCCGGGCCGCTGTACCCTCTGCGCCTACCTCCAGCTCACTCCCTTGTCGCTCAGGCTTCTTCCCCACTGTGGCACTGGCGACTTGGCCACCCTGGTCATGAGGCGTTGTCCAAACTTGCGTCCAGCACTTCGTGCCATATTAGTGATTGTTCGGATTTGTGTCATGCTTGTCAGTTAGGGCGTCATGTTCGTTTGCCCTTTTATCCGTCCACCTCTCGTGCGTCTAGCAAGTTTGATCTCATTCACTGTGATTTGTGGACCTCCCCGGTTGTCAGTGTCTCTGGTTATAAATATTACTTGGTTATACTGGACGACTGCACTCATTACTTGTGGACATTTCCTTTGCGCCTCAAATCTGACACTTTCAGCACGCTGGCTCAGTTCATCGCCCATGTCTCCACTCAATTTGACACACGTGTCAAGTCGGTCCAGTGCGACAATGGGAAAGAGTTCGACAACTCGAGTACTCGCCACTTCTTCCTCGCTCAGGGCATCCATCTTCGCATGTCCTGCCCTACACCTCGTCTCAGAACGGTAAAGCTGAACGCATTATTCGCACCATCAATAATGTCATTCGCTCACTGCTCTTTCAGGCATCTATGCCTCCCTCCTATTGGGTGGAGGCCCTCTCCACAGCCACTGTCCTCCTTAACATATTGCCTACCAAAACTCTTCAGCTCTCTACACCCCACTTTGCATTATTTGCAAAGCTGCCTACGTATGATCATCTTCGGGTTTTTGGGTGCAAATGTTATCCAAACATATCTGCCACCACACCTCACAAACTCGCTCCCAGGTCTGCTCTCTGTGTCTTTTTAGGCTACTCCTCCCACCATAAAGGATACCGCTGCCTTGACCTTTCCAGCAATAGAGTTATCATCTCCAGGCACGTCATCTTTGATGAAACGGCCTTTCCCTTTGCTGAACGTCATGGTCCTAGCACCCGGCCGACCTCGAGTTTCTTGATTTTACTGATGATGTGGTGCCAGCTCCTATTGGACCCTCGCCCACTTTGTTTCCTGCAGGCACGTCTCCCAGCACCTCCGACGCTCCTGCTGTCCCTGCCGGTCCTCGTGTGGCCGACCCTGGGGCACCTTCTGGCGACACCAGCGCCCCTGCCGGTCACTCTGTGACTGTGCCTGGGGCGCCCGAGGCTGCTGATGACTTCCCGGTGCCGACGCTCTACATCCCACCGGCGCTCCGGTCACCGGGGCCTCCTTCCGCGCCACGCGCGGCATCCGCGATGGGGCCTCTCTACGTCCCGCCAGCCCTTCGGGCTGGCGCGTCGTCACCTACGTCGTCGACGGGTTCAGCGCCACCACAGGCGCCCCGCGGGCCTCCGCCCGGATTTCCGCCTCTTCGCCCCGAGAGCCTCTTCGAGCACCACTACAGCCGCCAGCCTCGACCTCCACCTGTGCCCGCATCGCCAAGTACTACTGCTGCCTTGCCTAAGGGTGCCGTTCCTGTTCGCCCCGTGAGCAACCAGCATGCTATGGGCTCGCGGGCGAAGAGTGGTTTTCGGATGCCGGCCACTTATCACACCGTCTCGCTCTCTCCAGTGCCGAAGACTTTCCACAGTGCTCTTGCCGACCCCAATTGGCGAGCGGCTATGGAAGAAGAACATCGTGCCCTTCTGCAGAATGACACCTGGGCTCTCGTACCTCGCCCCCCTCGGGCCAATGTTGTCACTGGCAAGTGGATCTTCCGGCATAAGTTCAAGTCTGATGGTTCCCTTGAGAGGTACAAGGCCCGCTGGGTACTCCGTGGTTTCACTCAACGTCCTGGTGTGGATTTTGATGAGACTTTCAGTCCGGTGGTGAAGCCTGCTACTGTCCGCACAGTGCTCTCGTTGGCTCTTTCACGCAACTGGCTCATCCACCAGCTCGACGTTAAGAATGCCTTTCTCCATGGGACTCTGAATGAGACAGTGTATTGCCAGCAGCCCTCCGGGTTTGAGGATCCTACTCGTCCTGCGTATGTCTGCCTGCTCAAGAAGTCCCTCTACGGCCTCAAGCAGGCCCCACGTGCTTGGTACAGTCGAATGGCTACCTACCTTCGGTCCATCGGTTTTGTTGAAGCTAAGTCAGATACATCACTCTTCATTTACCATCGCGGCTCCGACACAGCTTACTTGTTGCTCTATGTGGATGACATTGTCCTCACAGCTTCCTCTTCTGATCTTCTTCGGCGGATCATCTCAGCCCTGCAGCGAGAGTTTGCCATGAAAGATCTGGGAGAATTGCATCACTTCCTCGGTATGCAGGTTCAGCGAAGCAGTGCTGGTTTACTCCTCTCCCAGCGACAGTACATGTTGGATATTCTGGATCGCGCTGGTATGGCAGAATGCAAGCCTTGCTCTACTCCAGTTGACACCAATCCAAAGATTGCTGCAGCTGACGGGGCCCAAGTGTCTGATGCCACAGACTTTCGCAGTCTTGCTGGCGCCCTACAGTATCTGACATTCACCCGCCCGGACATTGCGTACGCCGTTCAGCAAGTGTGCCTTCATATGCACGCCCCTCGAGAGCCTCATCTTGCTGCCCTGAAGCGGATTCTCCGGTATATCCGAGGCACACTTCACCTTGGTCTACTGCTGCGACCATCTTCCTCTACGGATCTTGTCGTTTACACCGATGCTGATTGGGCTGGTTGTCCAGACACTCGCAAGTCCACCTCGGGTTATGCGGTGTTCCTTGGTGATAACTTAGTCTCCTGGTCATCCAAGCGGCAGAACACAGTATCAAGATCCAGTGCTGAAGCTGAGTATCGCGCAGTGGCTAATGGAGTTGCAGAAGCCACCTGGCTGCGACAGCTTCTCATCGAGCTGCACACGCCCCTTCGGCGCGCCACGCTGGTGTACTGTGACAACATCAGCGCAGTCTACATGTCCTCCAATCCAATTCAGCATCAACGTACCAAGCACATTGAAATTGATCTTCACTTCGTTCGAGAGCGAGTTGCCATTGGTGATCTCCGTGTCCAGCATGTTCCTACCACTTCACAATATGCGGATATCTTCACCAAAGGGCTGCCTTCTTCGGTCTTCACGGAGTTTCGGTCCAGTCTAAACGTGCAAAGTGGCTGACGTTTGGACTGCGGGGGTGTGTTTAGAATAGGCGCTCTTTGGGCTGGTCAGGACCCTAATCGGCGCAGGACTGTTTGGGTTAGATAGATATGGTAGGCCAGATAGATACGGATACGGCAAGGACTCCTGATCCTTATAGGACTCTGGACTCTTGATCCTTATAGGATTCTGGATCCTTGCCTGTATATATATGTAATTGTACCTTGCCTCATATCAATCAATCCAATCTATTCCTGATTATACTTTCCTTCACAGATGAATCCAAAAGCTTAAGCCTTTGGGAAGAGGTGGCCAATCCACATTATACTTCAACACTCCCACTCACATGTAGCCATAGACAAGGCGCAAACGTGGAAATAAAGGAGCGGAGGACTTAAATGACGTCTCTGCTAGGACTAGAACTCAAAACCTATGGCTTTGATACCATGTAAGGTTTCATGCACCAACCAGATGAACCCAGCTTAATCCTTTGGGAAGAAGTGGGCAATCCACTTTATACTTCAACACATTTAACCGAAACCATATTAGCTGCCTTACGTTATTTTTAATGGAAGACAAACCCTGCACATGATATAGAACAAACTGTAGCTACTAAAAAATAAGAAAAATATAGCACAATAACCATTCACATAGACATCTACAAACAAGGTGTCAGAATTTTAGGATGCTAACAACATAGTCAACTAATGTTGAGGAAAACATGGGTGCATTCTAGAACTGACCATACTAGAGTAAGAAAACAAGTTAAAGAACTGTTTTTTCTCTCAAAGTGGGAAAGTGACAGTACTTACTAATAGAAGTTTCTTATGCTGCTTTCTTTGAGGGAGAATTCCAAGTGCATCTAGCATTGATTCATCAAGTTCTATAAAGCGAACAATTACTAACAATTATTTTCTGGGAAAGACACAGTGAAAAGCATAAGTGCATGAGAAAATGTCAAACACACCTTTCGTCTGCAATAATGTAGCGAATAAGCACAATGAACCCAAAGCTTGTGAATCATCTCCTTCTGTGATATAGGACAGCAAGTGTTCCCTGAAAACTGTTGGAGTCAACACGCATGTACAATAATCTGATATGTGAACTGCGGAAAGCAATACTCCAATATCTAAATTGTACTCCATCCCAGAATAATTGCATCTCTAGGACCCAGCACGCAAACCAAGATGTGTGCGAAATTACGAAAATGCCCTTGAAAATAACGGCCCCGATACTTCCTCCCGTTTCCTGTCGCACCGCTCTTGCACAGCACTGCGCCGCGCTCCGCCGCCACCACTAGGCTAGCCACGATGCACCTATGCATAACACGGGACAGGGCTGTGGACGGCAGAGCGGGCCGAGAGGCCAAACAAAAGGACCCCTTAGCCTCCACCGGGCATGGAGATCGGCTCACCCGAGCCACCACTGGGTATGGCTCCATCCTTCCCTGGACGGCACCGGCATGTCAGCTCCTAGGCCGTGGAGGCGATGTCTACGTGCGTAGATGCAGCCTCCCAGGCTGAATCGACGCTGCATGGCTTGTCAACCGCTGATTCGGCGCTGTCTAGCTCAACGAACGGACAAAATGGCCTAGGCTCCCACCATAGTCGCGGCTTTCCAACCTTGATCGGGTGTACCCAACCTTGATCAGGCCACGCGGGAAGATACAGTAGCATAGGATCGGGTGTACCCAACCTTGATCGGGCCATGCGAGGCGCACGACGGGTCATGGACGCAGATGGGGTTGACATAGTGATGGGCATATCCGCCCGATAGCAACGAGATGCTAGACCTGGCTGCCTCCATGGCAGCTCGGGGTCGCGGCATGTGGCTGGCGTAGCCACCACCACGGTGGCTCGGAACGCGATGAGATCCATCTTCCTCCATGCAACGAAGATCAGGAAGTTGTTGACAACGACAAGCCCGAAAACGAGGCGTCGATGGCCTGACAATGACAAGGGGTAGATCCCGATCTGCTACGCGATGACGACGATGGCAGCCGGATCAATAGGATCTGACACCTAAACAAGGGCACTGGCCCCAGTGGAGATCGATCTCAGCGGCTAGGTTTAGGATGCAAACCTAGACGAATGATACCATGAAAGAGAATAGAATTGATAGAATATTGGTTATTGCATTGGGCCTTATAGGTTGATTATATAGGGTACATTCTTATTTACTCTAACAGTATGGAAGTGGGAACAATCTAGAATCTTCTGTCAAATCAATGTATAAGCATATGTTCAATCATTATCATGATGATGGTAACAAATCCCTTTTGGAAGGCCAAGGTGCCTGTGAAGATCAAGATCTTCAACATTGCAGAATGCTATTCTCACTAAGGACAATTTAATCAAGAAAAAGTGGAGGTAGTCCTGCGTGTATTTTTCGTCAAGCGGCTGAATCTGTGAAGCACTTGATGTTTGAATGCCCTATGATCAAATATGTTTGGAGTATTCTGGCTCACGTCTTTGGGGCACCTGTTCGGCCAAGCTCTTTTCCACAATTCTAGGTGTGGATTAACCAGTACTTACCGAGGGGAAACATGTTTTGTTTGTTGGATTGGCAGCGGTTTGCGGGTCAATTTGGAGGACAAAAAAACATGGTTTGCTTTGAAGGAAAAAGAATCAAAACTCCTAAGATTATTTGCTGACCTATTGAACAAGCTTACAGAAGGGTATGATCGCGACACAGATGGAACAAGGCACGGAAGCCCTCAAGATGACGGTGCTCCACTTTCATTGTCATGAGCGGATAGATGGTGGTGACAACCGGATGGCGATTGTCTGATCCTCGTTCTACAAAGCTGTGTTGAGCAGCTTGTGCTGCATTTTATCGAGGTTAAGGTTTCATAGGTCTTCGCGTGCCTAATGGTTGAACCCGTGTTCATTCCAATGTGGCCGTTTTTTGCATGGTTCATTTGCGTTTTTTATGTTGCCATTGTGGGAAAAAATGTCCACAGTTTGCTTTGTCATTTAGAAGAACAGCCACTAGAGCATGTGTCAAAGTGTATTATTTCCAAAAAGAAAAGCTGAAGAAATTTTTAAAAGAACACGGTGGAAGGGTTAGCCTCACAAGTCACAAGTCTCACGATTGACACATGGACAGCAAACACTAATCAAAACTACATGTCTGTGAGCACATTTCTTTAATAATGATTGGAAGCTCGTTTTTTCTTAGTAAAGGGTCATATGTTTACGTCATGGGCCAATTGGGCCTAGGCTAGCAATATAGCCCGTTAGTGTTAAGGTTAATTATAGATAAGGGTCACTTGTTTAGGGGTTAAGTAAGCCTTCCTTGTGAGCCAAGCAAACCTCTATATAAGGAGAGGATACTTATCAATTTAATCAAGAATTAAGACCAAAAAAACATCCCTCTTGCTCGGCCGTGGGGAAACACGCCCCGGCCAGCCTCCTCACCTCCCTCGCAGGCTAGGACAAAACCCGGTACTGTAGCACGGCAGCCGTCATCGCTCCCTCAACTCTGTCTCCTCTCAATTCCTAGCAGCCACATGACATTTGACATCAGAGATGTCAGATTTTCCTCCCTCCACCACCCTGCCGCCCCGTGCTACTATCTCTGCGTTGGCGGTCACCACTTCCACACTGCCTGTGACCTTGGCACCGGCTACACCTTCATCGTTGATGCCGGACCCATTGGCCACGGAAGTCGCTGACCTTGCTCGATCCGTCGCCGCCATCCAGTCCTACATCGTCAGCATGCAACAGCCGCAACTGGCCAGTTGGTCGGTGTCCTAATCAGTCGTGGCCTCCCTACCGCCGAGATGCTAGGTTACGACACGACAGAGCTATCGTTCCAGGGCATGCAACAACCGGCCTTGCCGTTCCAAGGCGTGAAGTCACCGACGCTATCGTTCTAGGGCATGCAAGCAACCACCCCGGTTCCCATCCATTAGCTATGGATGTCGCCCTGCCCCTCGCCAATTCCATGTTACACCATGGCATCACTGACGGGGCTTGTGTTCACCATGGCGACCACCATCACCACCATGTCGTCGGTGTTACCCTGTGGCTTGCTTGATTATGGGCCAGCATAGCCAAGTGCCCAGGAGCAAGCCAAGGGCGAGAAGTTGTAGCAGATCTAGTAGCCGCTGGACATCATGACGATGCTAGCGAAGAGGCTTACCCGCCAGGTGTCGGCGGCAATGCATTTGCAAGCCACTGCATGTGGCTTCCTAGCGCGTCGACCGTCATTCAACCCGCGCTCCGTCGCAGCTCCTCCAAGTTGTGCTTCGCCATGCAAAGGACCTCAATCTCGTCCACTGCGTCAGGGATCTGTTTTCTCCATGGGCGACGAACTCGAACTCTGCGGTGCCGACGGTTGGGGAGGCACTCCCCTCCTTGTCTTTCTCCATCAAAAGCCCTCCACTCTTCTCTGTGCGGTGCAGACCAGCAGCTCTCCCACGGGGAGAATGCATGGGGTCAACGGTAGGAGCGCACTGCCTAGCGCCGCCGCATTCCGCCACCGGCCGCAGCGAGGGCGCCTCGCTAGTGGTTGTTGTGACCAATTCCAGGTGGCCATACATGTGCACCCCTTTCGTCTAGATGGGTCTCCTTAGGTTGCACACGTGTAGGTCCGGCACGCGGAAGGTGTCCACTTTCGGTGCGGAATCCAATTCAAGTTGAGAATAATAAAAGAAGCCAAGATGTAAAAGGCTTGTTTTTTAGGTGTATCAAGTCGAGTCATCTTTATAAGTTGGTTAGGTTGCGGCTCGAGGACGAGCTACATGTCCAGATGGGGTGTAGGGTGTACTGTTTAGGGTTTAGGGTTACGTCATGGGCCTATTGGGCCTGGGCGGGCGGGTATAGCCCGATACTGTTAGGGTTAATTAGAGATAATGGTCGCTTGCTTAGAGGTCAAGTAAACCTTGCTTGTGAGCCAAGTAAACCTCTCTATATAAGGAAAGATGTATCAATCCAATCAAGCAAGAATTAATAAGGAAAAACCATCCCTTTTGCTCGGCCGTGGGCAAACACCCCCGGCCAGCCTCCTCATCTCCCTCGCAGCCCTAGCATGTGAACAGTACCCGCTGGTACTGTAGCCCAGCAGCTGCTATCGCTCCCCTCAACTCTCTCCTCTCAATTTCTAGCAGCCACATAACATCATAGTGGGGAAGACATTGGAAAGTCTCTAGAGAATTGCTTGGCAGACTGGGGAATTGATAAGGTTTTCACAATAACAGTAGACAATGCTAGTGCAAACAACAATGCAATAAAGTACATGAGGGTCTTGGATGAGTTAAATGGTAGCATTGCTGAAGGAGATCATTTGCACATGAGATGTGTTGCACACATAGTAAACTTGATAGTAACTGAAGGCCTAAAGGAAATTGAGATGGGAAACTTGATACTTGATAGTAACTAAAGGCAATTCCCATCTCAACCGTCTCTTCTAAATCAGCATTTAGTACAGGCGGTCGTGTTCTTGATGATTTCAGGAGCTCACTCACAGCAACAATGGTCAAGCGTCTCATTTACGCAAGTGATTGGATTTGTTGGATCCAACGCTGTTATTGTTCAAAAAAAATGAGGAAGAACTGTACAAGCTTGAGGAAGGTAAACTTTAATGTTATTTATTTCTTTTATGTTCTTCATGAATCATGATTCATCTCTGTATGTGCTAATGACTAACATTGCCATCACATTTCACTTCTTGCAGAACTTGGAGCACTCATCATTTCTAAGGAAACCAGTCTGGACTCTGGAGTCTTGAACTAGCACCTATCAATAATCAGATTGAAGGAGGAGTGTTGTTGTGTTGTTACCTGTCGCCTTGTAATATTTAAGTTTCAAGTGTTGAACTACTGCTACTGCTGTGTGCTGTCAGTTGGCTGCTATTTGATGTCCTGTTTCTTGTAATGTTTGAAAAATGTACTGCTAGTTGGCTGCTATTTTTCCTTTTTTTCTCAAAAACGCAGGAGAGCTGCACTTCATTAATTAAGAAGAAAGAAAGGGGCTAGAGCCCAACAACACACGCCACACACAACCCCACACAGCTAAAAAAATACAATCACACCCGAAAAAAGAAAGGGAAGCGACCAGAAAGACTAGCATTAAGCTATCCACCGAGAGGGGCTGTCAATGAGGACAGACCCTTAGCTCCTGCTAGACTCCACAACCGACGCTCTTCACCTGCAAGGGTAAGTGCAACACCAAGGCTGGGGACAATAACAATACCATAAAAAACGCAACGATTTTGATGGTTCCAAAGAGTCCATGCCCCCAAGCACAATGAGAGAGTGGAGACCTTTTTGTATCAAACCACTCGCTGCTCTAATAGCTTGTTCCCACCAGCTGTCAAAAAATGTGTCTGAAGGTTGTGGTGACAAGGAATGGAGTCCACCTAACTTACAAGGTAATACCAGAATTGCCTAGCAAAGACGCATGACACTAGAAGGTCCTGTAATGGTAGATGTGTGAAACAGTTTATTTTTATATGTTTTTTATTGTGATAAACTGCTCTGTATCCCTGACAATGTCATATACTACTAATGGGTTCCTGGAATTATGTTCGGTGTGTTCGGTGCGAAAACCAAAGTCCTTGGTTTTTCATTTTTTACAAAACCGAAATAAAATAACCAGACAAAGTGTGCATATTATTATCTTACATATGGCTTTATCCTCTATCATTGATTGAACAGACAAAGTATGAATAGGACAAACTTGCTTTTCAGCTACAGTAACATACCTTGGTGTGTTGCCTTGGCAGCAATCACTTGGCAGTGAATTGCTGGGCAAGCTTTTCCAACTAACAGAAGACAAAGAATTTGTCTCATCCTCATTTGATTGCTCGACAGCAGAGGCAGTGGTGCAATGATTCTCAGATTTGTAGTTATCATTCTCAGATGTATGCCCATTAGGTATCCCTTGCTTCCTACCATAAGGGCCATCAGGTTGATGAAAAAGGGCAGCAGCTACAGTACTTGCCATATCCTTATTCTTAAAAATGTGCAGTATACAACAAAGTAGATACATGGATGTAGTGACACTTAAGTCCAAATCCTACAGAAAAAAATATATATATAAGAAACAAGAAGCCAACGTAAAAGTAGATGAGATAATAATATGTAAAATGTTTCTCAGTACTTACTGTGCTCTGCCTCTGCAATGACGGGAATAAGAACCGAAATACCAGAACTTGCAAGATATTTTCAGTGATGAACCTTTCAAGATCAGGAATACCAGAAGACATAACATCACTGAAATAATACAGTGTATCTTCAATTTGCACAATTGCATCTTCGACAGAAGATATTGGCAAAGAAGAATTCGCGTTTCTGTAATAAAATAATAATCCAGCATAAGGAATATAAATTTAACACAAAAAAAACCCATTCTAGTGAGGCCACTGAGTTACCGTGAGGAGCGTGCAACCAACTTATCCAAGTCAATGCACTGCTTCTGAAAATGCTGAACCATGTCTGAAAAATAATCTGATAGAGGCACACGGGAAACGAATCTGTTAACAGATTCATCTCCAACTGAAAACAAAGAATTGCCCAATAAGCAAAAGTGGATACAGGAAACTAGCATTCATAATGGACACCAAGGGCTTACCAACTTACCATGATAGACATTGAGTGTCAAGGTACGTATAGCAACTCGAATCATGCTATCCTCGTGAAAAGCAAACTTTAAGGCCTCAACATAAAGAGGAAAAGAAGTGACCTCATCCTACATAGAACAAAGGGGATGAGAGGAATCTAGTAAACAAGGGATCTGCGATGCACAACAGATATCTAAAGCTCAACTAGTCCAAACTTTTAGTGAGCAAACAAATGAATGATGCGATTAGAGTAGCCCGGTGAGACAAGCAAATAACTATCTTCAGAATACGCCTATATTTCAGTATGGGTGGCACACCCCTAGCAAAACAGGGTAAGCACAATATGGGTAGCAGAACTAGGTAACAACAATATGGGTGGCACACCCCTAGCAAAACAGGGTAACAATAATATGGGAGGCTGTTATGACCGGAGTCCAGTATACAAGAAAGAGGGCCCTGGTGGCTGAGGACTCCCAGCCGCATGGGCTTAAAGGCCCTATTAGTATTCCTAGTCCTATTAGAATTATTATCTATTTCCTAGTCCATATAGGTTAGTTATTATTTTTAGAAGTAAGCTATTATAAATAGCAGATTGTAAGACAGGAAAGATTAAGCAGAAACAATTATTTGTTTCCGGCTTCCTGAAGGGAGTCGGGAGATTTCCTAAACCTAGCCGCCTCCTGTCTCACGCACAGCAGAAGCCAGCTCGCCACGGCGCCGTCGCGCCGTCCTCGGGCCCCTTGCCCTCGACCAGCCACCTCTCACCCTACAATCTACGGAGTAACTCCGGTAGGATCCCTAGTCCTACCAGTGGCACACCCCTAGCAAAATAGGGCAAGAACCAGATCCCTAAACATTGCCCATAGCACACTCGTATCCCAACTTAACCACAGTAGTGCCATGGTTCTTATTTGGGCATATTTGTCCTTAAAGTAATAAAATGCTGCTGCTGGCCTCAATAACATGGCAACAGGGTCTTTTTTTTTTGGTGATCCACTAAGTGAAGCTGCATTACATCTGAGGAGCCACAACTGATGGTTGGATACAGAAAAAATGTTGTGCTACACTAACTGTACACATAAAACAAACCAAGAAGCAAGAAGTATGAAAGGGAACAGAATAGAATATACTTAGCAGTCCAAACAAAAGAAGCAAGGAACAAGGCTAGAGTATTTGTCTTCCAGAAGTTCAGATATATACATTTTTCGTCTTCACGAGCAAAGAAATTGTATTCTTGTTCAACTTCCCACTTATCGCCCTTCATAAATGGTACCAGGTAAGCCGATACATATAATGGTCAGTACTAAAACTAATGTTATATAGGCAGGTATTACGAACCGCAGAAAAGATATGTAGTATGATAACATCTCATCAATTCGAAAGTCAAATGGGTATGTAATCAAGAAGTTGATGTGCTCATTGCTAAAAATGTAATCTGCAGAAAACATAGCCACTTGCATATTAGGCCTTTCAACTATCTGCATTGCAAAAACTGAGTGGATGCTGCAAAGTAGGAGAACATACAAATTGAATGTTCATTTCTCAGATTTTGTATCATGATACCCATTGTCTGTAGCAGTTGGAGTGACACTCTTGACAGCTTAGAGATCCTTAGGACACGAGCAAATTCACCCATGATCTGTTCCTCCATAAAATATCTGAAAGAGAAAACAATAAATAAGTAGAACCAGAGCAAATTTCCTGCAACACTTGATTGTTCAACACTTACTCAAAAAACGAAGGATCATGCTGGTCACCATATATCATCAGTTCTGCAATTGATCTCAATGCTTCAATCACAAAATCCTATATGACAAACATCAGCATTAATGGAACAACTGTGAAGTCTAAATGAAATTCAAAAATATTACAATGGCCAGCTAAACCTGCCTTATTAGCTTCATTGACAACATGAACCTTTTGTAGCTGGTCTGTTAGATATCTGAAGAAAAAAATCTGACTTATCACCACAAAATATGAAAAAAAAATATGATAATGATGAAGAATTTGAAATTTTTGCACATATCATGAATACAGAATCAAATTGCAAGAACCTTTTTTATGTCAATCACATTGAGGAGGTAAGAGTAGAAAGGTAATGGGATCTTAGTTTGCGAAAAATTGAAATCGACCATAGCAACATTGGATCTATTTTGATTTTTTTTTTTTTGGCAGTGGATTGTCTTCTTCAACACTGACAAAATTCGCAATCAAATGCACAAACCAAAAGATAAGAAGAATATACAAAACCAAGATTCATTTTTTGTTCTAATAAGCTCATAAAAGGGTATTAGCTAGCATAAATATTTTAGTTTGTGCTATGTACAGACTGCTGTTGCTGATTAACAATAAAATGGGCATAAAGCCAGATTTTTTATGCCCAGGTAAAGATTACTGCAGATGAAAAGTACACAGTTACATCATGTACGCTTTATATGTGTTTAGTTATTATATACTCCCTTGGCCTCAATTTGTTTTTGTACACAGGAGACACATTTCAGGATAAATATTTGTGAATTGAAGAAATCAAGCTGGTAGCTATTGCAATAATTTAACTCCCTAGCACTACTACACTCATGAAGCAAAAGAGTGATAGCATGGACGTGTGGTCACTTATCAACTTCTTTCTTTCGGTATCTCTTCCATTTGTATTTGTATGAATGGAAAATTACTAGTGAAATACCTTTAATCTTATCTCTAGGCGACTTTTGCTGCATCTGCTTTGGGTCATGTTTAATAAATTAAGTGGAGCTTCTGTAATCCTCTTCTAAGGCTTAATGCAATGATAGCAACTCTCGTGCATGTTTTGAGAGAAAGAGAAAAAAATCCGGGCGAGCAACCGCGCGGATCTACGGGCGGCTCCCTCCTGTGACCTAATTCGACCACGTCGGCCGTCGAGCCAGGGAGGGCTGTGCAAGGGGTATGTGACTCACCGGAGCTCCTCAAGGGAGAAGCGGTTCCTAGTGCGCCAGAAAAGCCACATGTTGGTGAATCCGCTCCGCCCCGCGGCGATGGCGCGGGCGCGGGGAGCGAGCTCGGACTCGGAGCCCCAGGAACCGTGGCGCGTGGCGGAAGGCACGTCACGAACATGCGCGGGCCACCATGCTGCCGCCGCCGGAGGGGGAGCGCATCGCATCCGCGGCGGCGGCGATCGCCGGCGGCCGGTGCGCGGGGCGGGGATCGCGGGGCGAGGCGGCTCGCTTTTTGCCTTTTCGATTTCGATTCTCCTTTTTTTTTTCCTCGCCTTCTCCTTGCTGTTGGGTTTCGCACTTCCGCTATCCTTTTCGGCGCCCGGTTGTTTCGTTGGGTCACGTTATTTGGCCGCGCTGGCTTTAGCGCGGGGATGCGGTGCAGCAACTGTAGTGGAGGGCTGGAGGCCAGACGGATTCGGCAGCCTTGGGTTTTGCCATTTGCCTCCGCCTACGGCTACCGGTTTGAGTTCTCGGCTAGATATGGGGATGCTGTTGATAGCAACTGACTAATGTATGATGTGATTTGCCATGTCATATAGGTGAGCTGGCTCAAAAAATAGAGAAAACAAAAGGTAGTTATCGATGCTTCTAGTACGATAACAACCTTTTTATCGCTATATAGTGATTATCCATGCATAGCAATAGGAGTACTACAAATACATAAAATTTTGCTAAGAGACACTACTTTAATATGTAATTTGTTGTTGGACACCGCCAACTCAGAAAATTGACCCAGTACCATTATGAAATTGGAGTTCTTTACCGTAAGACACTCCGCTCATTATTTTATTTATTTCTTGTATTTGTGGAGAGAGAAGGTGGGATAGATGACATTTTTGCCCTCGTCTTCAACCTCTGACCGTCCGTTTCTATTGACACATTTTCTTCTCTGGACGATTTCTTCCATGGCCGGCTGTTCGTGTGCGCCCGAAGAGAGGGAGAGAGAGAGCTCGGCCCCGACCCCAGCGGCGCGGCTGCTTGACGAGCTGGCGAGCTCGGCCCCGGCCCCGGCGACGCGACTGCCCTGGCCGCGGGCGCGCTCGGCCCGGCGACGCGAAGGCCCGAGCTCGGCCCGGCTGCGCGACGGCCTTGTGCGCGGGCCAGCTCGCCCCGACGGCTCCCTCAACGCCACCGCCGAGGATAGCTCCACTCGAGCTGCACACCCTGGCCACCAGAGTTGTCGCGAATCCTGCCCGCTTCTCGCCGGAGCCGCCCTCTACCTAGATCAGAGAGGAGCAGAGCAGGTGCGGTCAACGCACGGGCCGAGCTTTTGGCCTAGGCAGGCACGGGCGAACGGAGCAGGGGCTGAGCGTAGGTGAGGCGGAGATCACGGTCGGCGTCGCAGCCTGGGCAGCCCCATAGTCTCGCGCGGAGTGGCCATGGTGGGCGCAGTCAGTGTCTTGGTCAGGCTCTTGGGTTGAGTCTGGGGGAGGAAGACAACCAAAATGGGCAATATGGTCATTTCACGGCCCTTTCTCACTCTCAAATGGTGGAAATTAATATTTTAATGACTGCGGTGTCTCGTGGCAAAGAAACACGATTCATAATGGTACTCGACATATTTCTGAGTTGGCGGTGTCCACCAACAAATATTGCGTTTATCCGATGTCCCACAGCAAAATTTCCCAATATTTAATATAGTTAGGGAGTACTACAAATACATAAAATGTTTAATATAGTTGTGCGAGAATCATTGACAAGCTAAAATCAAAATACATGGTAACACCCAAATATGCAATCTCTTAATAACAATGCAACGTGCTAATTTCTAAATATATGTGCTTACTTGTGAGCAAAGATTACACAGTTCATGAGATATTTGATACCTTCTTTGTTCTAAATTATAACACATTTGACTTTTTTCACCTCAAGATTGATCAAATTCTCTTTTGTCATTGTCGGTGTTATGAAACTACCAACGAGTAAATTTATACACGTGTCGGATCTGAATGGTGAGATAATGAGACAGAGGGATTATGTTCGGGCAAGAAATCCCTAAGTTCAGTGTTGAGGCTGCTCGTGTTCTTTATCTCTACTTGGAGGGGTGTACAAGCTTGGTCGAGAGAGGGAGTGCAGATCCCAAGTCTCTGAGTGTTTTTACGAATGAGTGTGTTCTAGCTCGTGCCCTCGTCGTCTACCTCTATCCTCCTTTTATAGTCGCAAGGGGGATCGAGGGAACTACAAGTGAGAGTCGAGGAGATCTACGTGGGGTATGGTGCCTTATCCCTGTCTTTTTTGGGAAGGGAGGTGGACACTTCGAATATTCTATTCCTATTGCTCTTGGACTTCGCCGCGCGTGGGTCGAGGATTTGGTGTCCTCCTGGTCTCGTGTCGACCCCTCCTTGTGTCGATGGGGGGGGTCCGGTCATACATGTATTCCTGTGGAAGTATGGTCGTCTGTTGTACCGTTGATGGTAGAGGTCGGGTCGTGGCCGTTCGTCCACGGGTACGTCGTCGTACTGCCTTTTAGTTCTTTTTGTTCTTGTTGGCAGCTGGATTTTCTCCCCGGCTGGTCAGCGTGCGCCAATTCTCCCGACTCCTTGTACCCGATTACCTCCCGTTCGGTAGATTTTGGTAGGGGTCGGGGTTACCTAAGGCTGACTTCGCCCTGCGGAGGGCATGATTTCCTTTTGTCCGAGAATCTTGCCCCGATCTGCCCTTCGATTGGGAACACGACCTATCCCAATTGGGTAGGGATCAGAACGTTATCCTGCGTCCCGGATTATTCGGAGTGTACGATCCGTCGTGGCTTTAGGGCCTTGTTCTTATCTTTTAAGGAGCGCATTGTCATCGACCGGGGGCCGGCGACCTCGTCTTCTCGAGCCTTCCTCCAGATAGAGGCAAAGGAGTCACTCTCCGGTCGCCCTAGTAGGCTTTGACTTTGGTCGTGTCTTTTCTTAGGACATCCACCCTCGCCCCTCGAAACCTATATGCTTGCTATCCGAGAGGGTACCGATTGATTCCCATCTCGTGATGACAAGGAGGGCAGGAGAGAGAGAGAGTGAGAGAGAAATAGGTTCCCTCGTGTGCTGAAAGGGGAGGAGCGTGCCTTCGAAGATGGAGGTCTCTGTTTACGCGGGGTGGTAGGACGTCGGTGTGTATCTGGGTGCAGGCGCGTCTTTCGAATTGCAGGGTTGTCCCTGCTTCTTACGTCGGACGAGGCAGAGTCACGTCTTCCCGGGTGCGGGGGCACGTCTGTCTTCCCGGGTCGGTCGAGCCGTAGCCTTTGCACCTCTTCCTTCGTGGGCCGAGACGTGGGATCTCGCTTCGTCAGGAGCATGACTCCCTATTTGGGCCTTCCGCTAAGGGTCGCGACTTTAATCACGGTGGGCTTTCTACCCTTTTTGAAAGATCATCATTAGGCTTTGGTTGTTCATTATTTTTGAAAATTTGTCGTTAAATTAGGTATCCAACAGTAGCCACCGAGCCTTAGGAAGGGTTTTAGTTCCCTTGCTGAGGTTTTACACTTCGCTTCACCATCGTGGTTTTGTTACTCTTTCGAGAGGGTGCGCGCGAGCGCACCCGCCGGGTGTAGCCCCGAGCCTGGGTGAGAACATAGTTCTTGCGCATGCTTTGTCGTGAAGTTTTGTTGTTTTCGCCTTTACACTCCGATCTTTTAGCGGTGGATACGCTTTTATTCCCTGAGTTGCAACCTTTCGGTTGCGTGCATGGCTTAGACTATAGGAGTGGGTCTGGTTTTCATCATCACAGTTTGTTGTCGTCCTTGATACTGTTTAGTCATGATGTCACATGCCACTTGCCATGTCTACTATTCTTGAGCCTTTTAGCTCGACCACCTCTCGTTGTTCGCCACATATCGGGCTCCTCCTCAATCGATGCCTCGACTGGTCCATTGCGATTAGATGTAGCGGGACGGCCGTCGCGCTCTCCCATGCGTCTCATTAACACGTTTTTTCGCCTCTGAAGGATGCACAGAGATCTTCTGCGGCGCGCAGCCCCCGAGTGTGAGCAAGGGTGCGACTCTTGGTTTCCCCATTGTCATTAACATCCCCGCTCTCAGATACGCTGCTATGTCGTCCGGTCGGACCATGCACGGGTTGGTTCATGCATATATTCTCTTCGTAGCGGATCGAGAACGAGGTCGTGATCGGTACCGTCAGTGGTCGGGGTATGGCCCCCTGTTCACGATGGACCTGTAGGTTAGGGTGGCTCGCGCCGCTCCCTATAGTCCTCTTTCTTTCGCGCCCCGTATCATCGCCTTCTGCGGGCGCTCTGTGTGTCGCGCCCTCAACGTGGGCGACGCTTCGGCAGACCCGTTGTGACAAGACGTGAATGGCGCCCCTTACGCTTCTCTGAACGCCTCGTAAGTCAGAACGGTAGTAGCGGGCCCTCTCGGGATACGAAGCGATTTTGCCTCGTCGGCTCCGCTTCTAGTCCGACCTACTTAAGGCGGTGCGATGGTTGGGGTAACACACTTTACTTTGCCTCCCTGCTTCCACTTCTTCGCTTAAGTCTCTCAGCTCCTAGTTTCTTGTTTGTCTACCGATGGATCGTGGCAAGCGTTTAGCGGAAGGTGGGTCGGGCAGCGAGCGCTCGACCGACCCTCGGAGCCTTCATCGTCGGATGATTGAGGAGGGATGGTATCTGTGTCGTTGCCACCGATCTCCTTTCCATGTTCTACTCTTTTACTCATTTTGTTTGTTTGTTGTCCAGGGTGATTTCGTCGACTCGCAACCCTTCTCTTCCGCCCGGCTTTCAGACATGGGTGGCGCCATCCCGCGTACAGGCGCTGGCCCGCCCGGCTTCTGCTGCGTGTTTCGGGTCGTCCTCCGCCTTGTCGCGGTGTCGGCCCCACTGATGCTCGCGTCGGCACCACCAGCGCAGGGATACCGGAGCGTGATGGAGGAGTTGTTTAGCCGTCCGGTTTGTGAACCTCCGCCAGGTTCGGGACCCAGACGTGCTCCAGATGATGCTCAATGGCTTCCGTGAGGGCCTGTCGGAGTCCATGCAGGCGGGCTCCCGTCTCCGCGACCAGCTCGCAGAGGCCGACCGGCGCGTCGTGGGTAAGTGACATCATTCTTTCGGGTTGTGCTTCATTATGATTAGGTTGTGATGCATCGAGCCATTTCTTCTTTCTTCATCATTGGAGGAGGAGCTGCAGGCTCTTTGTTCCATCACGAACGATGTCGCCAACCTCCTCTGTGCGTCCGGGGACTTCGTGGTCGAACATCTCCAGGCTGCCCCCGCGGCGCGTGCACGACGTCGTCTCGCGTGCCATTTCCCGTGGAGTCGGGGTGGCCTTTGCTATGGTCGAGGTTCATTCTGGGACGAACATGGTGGATGCCGCCGGGTTCCCCCATGGGCGGAGCGTCGACCAGTACACCGGCCTCATCGGGCGTCTTTCTGGCGCCACGGAGGTCGTCGTTGACGTTGTTCTCGCGGAGTAGATCCTGGCAGAGGAGCCGGAGGCGGAGGCCCCGTGATCTTTTATTGATTTCTTTTTAAGTTGGATGCATCACGCCAGGAGGCACTTTATCTTGTTGTATAGACTGGGCCCGCTGAGCCCTTTTAAGTTTTTAAGTACCATCGTTTAGTTGTTACTTTCATTTTTCGGATATCATTTTCATTTTTTCGGTCGTCGTATTAATGGTCTGATCATGCATTGGGGCCGTCTTCGTGCAACCTCCATATTTCTTCCTCGCATCCCCCATGATCTAGGATGTGGAAGTGAGCGGCCTCGTATCTTTGCTCGCTGGACGAGATCGGGTGCTCAGCGAGCTACAATCGGGTGGTTTAGGGGAGATCTCGGGTCCTTGTCTGTGGAGGCTCGCACCAACATGGGTCCACTGGGGACCGATCTCTGTTCCCAATAGTCGATGCATATAGTACCCGAATCCATTCGTTGGGAGCCGAGGGCTCGACTTCGCCCTTCGAGCGGTTTACCACACATTCTATTATCTGTTGAAGCCTAAACATGTTTTCTAAGCGCGTTCGACGTGGAGACGTCTACGTTTTGGCCGCTAGGGCCCGCTTAGCAACGTCCCTCACTCTTTGATTTTTGGCCGAGGAGGCTGTCGAACCCAGAAGACTGGGCCAGCCCACGGTCCCGCGGCTCCTGTTGACTTATTCGGATCCTCTCTCTATGTCCGCGCTATCGTGGGCGGGGGGACCGGTGGCCCACTAGGTCTTGGGTATATAAGCGCGGTGAGCAGAGTGAATTCTCAACTGCTGCGAGAGTTTGTTGCCGCCACCGTCGTCCCTGCACTCCGAACAGTGAGAATATAGAGAATTGAACTTTTTCGGGCGAGCGTGCTTACCGGCTATTCTCACCTCCTTCGTCGACCATGGTGGGCTAGCTGCGTTCTGTCGTGTCTGAGGCGCAGTTGCTGGAGCTGGTGCGGGAGGGAATTCTTCCCCCTCCCTCTGATCAGTTGGGGTGGCTGCTCCCTGAAGATGACCACGCCCCAATCCACCCGATGGTTATGTCGCCTCCTTCGTCGAGTTCCATCAACAAGGGCTAGGCGCGGCTCCGCATCCCTTCTTTCGAGGTTTGCTCGACTACTACAATCTTGAGCTTCACCACCTCAATCCCAATGGTGTCTAGCAGATCTCAACCTTTGTGGCCTTTTGTGAGGGATACTTGGG
>CM039140.1:17636538-17659343 GCA_022036555.1 Microstegium vimineum | reverse complement strand
TTGAAATCTTCCCACGTAAGGCATTGGTCTTGCCTGTACGAAAGAACTTGGCCAGGAAAGTAGTGGTACACTTATCCCATGTAGTGTTGATCTCCTTGTTTGTGTAGAACCACTATTTTGCTTTCCCCAAAAGTGAAAATGGGAAAAGGCAGAGTAGAGTAGCATCTCTCAATACTCCTTTGATCATGAAGGTGCTGTAGATTTCTAGAAAGTGTTGTAAGTGTGCACTTGCATCTTCATGAGCCTTTCCACAGAACTAATTTTCTTGAACCATGGTGATGAGAGCAGACTTGAGCTCGAATCCGTTATCTCCAACATTCACTGCAGGTCCAGTGCAGATGTTGGCAATGGTTGGGGCAGAGAACTCGCGCGGCATCTTCTCGGCCATAGCTTCAAAAGTAATTGCTAAGTTGGTTTCTGGTTGTTCTTCCCCGATGTGTGAGCTTCCTCTCTCGAAGAGTGAGCTTCAGCTGAGGGTGTTTCTGATGGTGAATTGCTAGTATCCCTCACTTGTGCAAGCTTCGGCTTTCTTCGAAGGAGTTTCTCTGGATTTGAAGTGAAATTATCTCGAAGAGAAAACCGTGCATTCATTTACCCTACATAAGATACACATATATATAGAAACAAGAGTAAACCTGTTTGAGTAAGAGGTTGATAGTTATGTTGACACAAAAAGCGTTAGGATCTGCGAACACCTCGGGCTATTACCCGAAATTCGATATCCAAGGTGTGCCAGTCGATTTGACCAATTAATCGACAAGGACGATAACTAGAACAAGATCCGAACAAGACAACGGCGATACGCCCGGATGTCAAGGCTCAGAATTGTTTCAGGATAACTAGAGCAGAGCTGAACGAGACAACAGCGATACGCCCGGATGTCAAGTCTCAGATTACTCCCACGCGGAACTTGCAAGGGTTTGACGGAGATCAAGGTGATGCAGCCCGTCGAAGCTTGAAGAACTCGTAGATAAACTAAGACTAATGCAAAAAAGGGTAAATTGCAGTAAAAGTAGAATAAGAGTAATTGATTTGTTTGATGTATTTGATATGATTTTTACGTAGCCCTTGGGCACGTATTTATACTCCCGCATGGAGAGTTGTACAGAGACACGACTCGTACCTTTCCTAAACAAAAACTCCTAACTTAAGGAAATAATTGACTCGCGCAGGAGTCGGATCCAAATAACAAAATTATTTTCCTAAACAGACATCTCTATTTTTAAGGAAACAAATGACCCGTGCAAGAGTCAGACTCAAACTACTATAACAATACTGGTATAAAATCACCAATTTCCTTATGTCTTTCCTTCGATGAAAACTTTCCATCGGCAGACTCCTTTAATCCGCAACTTCCTTCTTTCACCATTGGCAATCCCCTGCTGACGTCAACCGCTACGTCGCTCTGTGCCCATTGGCATCGTCACTCCATGCCCATCGGCATCGGCAATACCCGATCGGCAACCTTGTAGTTCTGGTGACTTGTCACCAATTAACCCCTATCGGCAAGAATCGCCCAACTCTCATCGGCAACATCCTTATCAGCAATATCTCTATCGGCAAGAAACGTCCAGCTTCCATCGGCAACAAACTTATCCTTTTCGCTGTATTTACCCTCATCGGTAACATTGACTGATGACCTCTTAATGCCGATGGAAAACGGATACCGATCAATGCAAGTCTTAACTCATTTGACACATGCCGAAAAATGGTGTCAACAAATTAATCGATCTTTATTCATTTGCATATGGTTATCAATACTTCCTAAGTTTTAATACCTTTCCCGGCAATGGCACCAAAAATACTTGTTGACATCTCTTAACGACATCACTAAGAACAGAGTTCTTAGCAATGGTGCCAAAAATGCATGGTATCTAATTAACTTGTCTTTAGCAACTAGCCACTTATCTTTTACCTTATACTCCTAAGCATGGAACTAGGTTTTCATCCCTAATTATAGAGCTAGGAATATTTTATGGTACTTATGTAATATTATATTTTATGTATGACTAGGCAGAAATAAATAATAATAGATATGAAATGTCAAGAATAATGATTCTGCAAGCAGAGAGATTAAATATAACATTGTAGCATTTTACCTAGAGTATTACCATGTTGTCATTTATATTCTACCACTCGAAAGGTCTAGTTAAATTGATAATCTATAGTATTGATAACAATCATATGGAATGAATGAAGTGATTTAACTATCAATGATCTCTACTCTTAAACAGGGGTAAGTCACATGATAAATATATATGAATGATAATAAGGGTAAATTGATCAGTCATCATCATCATAATAATAATAAGGCTAAAGTTATCTAGAGCATTCTTGTAACACCCTAGTGTTAAGCATTGCATAATCCACATTATCATTTGCAAGCATTCATTTCATAAGTATCATTATGAAGCATCATGGCATTTCATGTGAAAGTGAGTTTAAGTTAACTTTGCTTAGAAGGTTGGAGTGAGATGAGTTTATAAAAATGTTGGTGTTGAATTAAGTCTTAAAAACACTGCACCTAATTAACCTTGTTTTAACTCAGGTTGAAAATGAGCACTAAAAGATTAAAAAGCCATTTTCGAAAATAGTGCCCTTAATTAAAAGAAAGGCCTCATCTTTGGTTTTAAATCATAATTCAAAAACTATAAGGAATTTGACCTTGACCTCTCAAGCAAAAAGGTGGTTTAAAATATTTTGAACAACTTTGGTATTCACACCAAAACTTGGTTTTGAGTTTTTAAACCTGTTTGAAAAAGAAACAAATCAAACAAACAAATAAAAATTGAAAAGAAAAGGAAAAAGGAATTCCTTACCTTAGCGGGTCGGCCGCAAACAAACCGGCCCAGCAGCGCAAGCCAGCCCGGCCTGCCTCCCCGCGCCCACGCCTCACGCGCAGCGCATGTGCTCCCGACCGCGCACAGATGCTGCTCGCTGCGTGGCCACCATGCCCGCCGACGACGCGCCCGAGGCCGCCGAGCTCTGCCCGAGCCGCACCTACAACCCGAAGCAGACGCACCTCACTCCCCCTCCCTCCATTATGTCCCCTGCCGAGCGCTCTCCCTCTGCCCCTCGCTCTCGCCTCGCCCTCGCTCTCGCACACGCCAGAGCACGCCGCCGCCGTGACGTCGAGCGGCATTGCCGCTGTTCCGAGCGCCTCGCAGCGCTGCCGTCCTCTCCATCTCCACCCCAGCTCAACCTCGCCTCCCCGAGCCTGCAATGACAACCGGTGAGCCTCGGTAAGGCGCCTCCTTGCCCGACCGTGTGAGCCCGAGCTCCGCGCTGGCTCCGCCGTGCGCCTCGCCGTAGACCGCACCCTTCTGACCACCGTCGGCCCTCGTTAGCGCGAGCGTCGTGCTCCCCGAAGCACCGCGAAGCCGTAGCCCTGCTTAATCGAAGCCGTCGTGACCTAATTCGGCCGGCCACTGTGTGACCGCACCTCCGCTCCGACATGGCCGCCGGCGAGCTCCCTTCGGACCACCATAGCTCGCGATTAGGGTTGCATTGGGTTCGTCTCGCATAACCGCGCCCGTAGGGCCAAACCGCACCGCTGGAGACCTTGCCGCCGACGAGATATCGCCGGCGAGAGCCTCGGCTCCACCCCGTGTCACCGACGCGTGGGGTCCCCCTCGCATGGGCCCCCACTGTCAGGCGTCGGTCCCCTTTGGGACTGGGCCGCTTTGGCCGAGTGGGCCATTTCGGCCTGTTGGGCCGAAAGGCCTATGCCTTTTTGTTTATTCATTTTCAGAAATTATAAAAAGGCTTGTAAAAATCATATCTCACTGGATGATGATCTAAATATCCTGAAAATATTTGTGAGGGTAGTTTGCTAACCGATCTACCCTAGAAAATTAATGCATGTGTTTTTAGTAGTACTTTTCTGTGTGGGATTAAATAAATCTTGAAACTGATTAAAACTGCATAAATCAATTAAGCTATTTTATGCTTGTACTAAAAATGTAATTCTTGTTCCAGTAAATCTTAAATGGTTGTTAAAAGCTATGAAAATTATATCTTGAGTAGTGTCTGCGGAAAAATAGTTAATTAGCATTTAAAATGTGGTTTGGATGTTATTGTAAGATTTTTAGTAAATAGGTTTCCGGATAAAAAGAGTTGTAACTTTTTGTGTAGCTTTCCAGTAAGGAGTAGTAACTAGGAAAAATGCTAATCTTGCTAGTTCACCACCTTCACTGTACTAAGTATTTTTAAGTAATTATTAGCTTTAAACTTGCTAATTTTGTGCAGAATAGAATATTGTTCCTTTTAACTTGGAAAATTTTGAATATACTAGTTTGCCCCTGCTTAAGCTACTGTATTTTTTTAGAATTTAATAAACTGTTTCTGTAGGGTGTGTAGTTCTGTGCTATTTTCTAGTCAACCAAATTGCTAAGAAGAAAGGTTAATTAGTTAGTTAAGCGTTGGTGTATCTTTGAAGTACTAATCAAATCAGCTAGGTTAGTAATCTCAAACTGAACCCTGTGTTAGTATTGGTCACTTGTGTAATAAAGTTAATTGATGAACCAACAATTATAATAACTAACCCTAGCAAAGAGATATGCATCTACTATAAAACATTTAAGAAAAGAACGTCATGAGCATATCACACCTTAGCATATCCATCATTTTGCATGGGTTATTAATGTACCTTGGCTCATACAATTTGCATATACGCATCATACAGGATCGTAGGAGGAAGCACAGTATGACCTTCCCCAGGAGCAGGACAAAGCCAGTCAGCCCGGAGCCAATGAAGGGCACGTGAACGAGGAACCAGGAGAGGAACTCCAAGAGTGCCCCGATCACCATCCTAGCTCGTTTGAGAAAGGCAAGCCCCGGTCCATTTTAACCTTACTTTCTGATATTAACTTACTATGTTACACTATGTTGTTGCATTAAGTATAGGAGTTGGGTGAACCTAATTGTTGCATATCACCTTCCTTGCTTTTGATATCCTTATATCCTAGTTAACCTGTTAGCATAGTAAACATAGATGCTTAGCCCTGCTATTTAATATGGCTCCCCGGTAACACATGTCACGTATTGCTCTACGTGGCAAGCCAGGGTATGAAAGATATCATGAAATGGAAAGGCAACCAGGAAGGTTGGTAAATTATCCGTACGTCTGATACTGGAACATCTAGGTGAGTTGTGCACCCTAGGCCGGTATTTTGCGTATGTGTCCGCTTTTGCGGGCCGATCAAGTGGTGTCCCTCTTGTCATGTTAAACGCATGCCTAAACCCTTAGCTGGCAAGATAACTCGTTCAAACCGCGAAACCTACCTACTGGCCAAACCAAGAACGAACATAACCGCAATTCAGTGCGGGGTGACGAGAACGCGGAGTATAAGGCCGAGGCTAGCTAGTTGATCCCTAGGCTGGACGTACAGGGTGCCGGGTGGTCCTCGGTTTTGTTCAGGGGTTATGGGAAGCGTTCTTAGTTTGAATGGTAGAATAGGCGACTGTCGCGCCCCTGTTCAAGGGTTACGAAGTTTGGGTGAGGAATAAAACCTCCAGCTGGATAGGAAGTCAATTCGAGTCGCGGTCTCTCCCCGTTAGTGAGAACTTGATAATTGCTACACTAGCGTGGGAACAATTAATTACTTGAATGAGTCTGATGGAATGATATGAGGAGATAGGAAGGGCAAACTGGTCATTCCTTGCTTAATCAAGTGTATTGTTTAGTATAGGTGCTAATTTAGAAGGCAGGTAATATTTATAAAATGTGGCTCTATTTCTAAGTATACAATGATAGATGCTTTTCCGCAAAAGAGAGTTCAACCTTGTACCACCACAAAAGCCTGCATTATCCTTGGTGTCTTTATTTTAGTTTAAGACGGGTAAGTCTAGCTGAATACATTCACGTACTCAGGGCTTCATTCCCAATGTTGTTGTAGATGGGCAGATGTACTACGGGTACTGCATCAACTGTCTCTACCCTGCTATGGGCGACAACTAGGACCATGGGCGATGGTCATTTCTGGAGTCTCATCTATTCTTTTGCGAGAAACGACTTATTACTAGCACTATAATGAACTAAGTGTGTGTGAGTTGGTTTCAAAACTATTTCCACTGCAAGAGATTTGGTTATGTAATAACTTTTAAATTCTTACTCTGATGTATTCGTATTTGAACTTTATGTAACGTATGGATGGTCTGTTGAACTAAAGCGATTCTCGACTAAGAATGAGCAAGGAATGAACTCCGTCGTGGTTTCACGGACTACCGGGGTTATGAAAGCCTAAGGACGAAAATTTATCGCATAGGCGATCGGTTTTTGAACTTAAGTTTTTGTAATTTGGGCGGTTCTGTTACAATTCCAGTCACTACACAAGCGTCGTCTAATACAAGTAATAAAGAAATAACATCCTAAGTATTCTAGCTACCGTCAAAGCTACGCTAGTTAATGCAAGTACATCTAGCAATCATTGTTAAGTAATACTACCAATATTCCCAAACATAATGGGGCCATGAATAGGATGAGTTGAGTTCAGAAACCTCAAATATAACAAGATATCCTCAACCTGACAATTCCTCCCTACCAAACCATTGTACGGGGGGAGGCCTACAAAGGACTCAATGGATCTGTCACGTCCACGATCTACCTCATGACCCGGCACAACTGGGGGTATTCGTAGATAAACAAAGCATCTAAGCACCATGCCTACATACTGCCTACCACTCGCCATACGATCAAATAGATGAGCGCTATACGAACATATGCATGAACTCAATAGCAAACTAACTATACTAGATATATTAACATAGACAATGAACAAAGTAAACAAGAACATATTAATGAAGAATAGTGTTGCCTATAAATATCATACAACTATAGATTAATACAAAGAGAATAAGAGAATAAGAACTGTACCAGACTCCAATCTCTTGACAACGTCGGGAGTCCAAGATCGAATCTTGACTTCCTCTACTCTCGAATCTAACTAGGCTATGCTATGAACTAGGAAGTGATCTAGATGAAGTAGGGTTTATGGCTCTGGATGACTAGATCTCTATGACTTAAACTGAATGGATCTTCAAATGATCTAAGCTTCAGATGGGATGCCTCCAGGTGGGTATGCCCTCCTATTTATAGTCCGGTGGGATGCACAACAGTCGTTGGATCAAACCAAATTCACGTAGGGCTTAGATGACTTCTCTAAGGCGGTGGAGGAAGCTTCCAGAAGACGGAGGATAGCGAGCCTAGGGGGTGGTCGCCCGACCCCACACCTGGCCGGCCGGCCCCACAGGTCATCCTCTGGGGCCCTAATTTGCTCCAGTGTTTGCGGGATCCTCCTTGAGTAGAATGGCAGGTGTTTCTCCGCAGGATTTATTCGATATCTTCACTGATTTGCTTTCCTTTATTCTCTTTTCTAGAATAGTCCCTAGAAAAAAATGAAACACCAAAACTCGTGGAAATTGTTAATTAAAGCCCTATATTTCAAGATATTATATTTGATTGATCCATTTATTTAAGTTAGAATTGCTTATAAAGTTGACGCTAAGGACCGTCAACAGAGTGTCTAGGACCGTTGATGGCAAACTGCTATGAAACCTTCCGTGAAGTGCAGAAAGAAGGGGCCTAATCAAAGGAGATAACAAATTGGACGAGAGTCTGTCGATGTTTTACCACCGATAGCCTACCACGGGGTTACCCGAGACAGTAGTTCGTACCTCAGCAAATAGTGAAACTTTGGTGGTTGGACACGCAGGGACACGCGGTTTATACTGGTTTAGGCCCTCGACACAGTCGAGTAATAACCTTACGTCCAGTTGAGTTGTTTGTTATTGCTCTGATCATAATACAGGATGTTGTGTGTCGCTCTATGTATCGGGTGTTGCATAGTATGTTCAGATGTTTTTCTGGGTGGTGCCCTCACCAGCCCTTTATAGTCCAGGAACTGGTTGAGGGCTGCTCTAATTCTACTCGGTTACAAACTCAGAGTCCTAAGCTGTGCTTCGGTCTTGTCGTCCTTACCGAGTAGGATTCGGTCTTGTTTGTCCGTCTTCCTTCGTGGGCCGAGAAAAGGAGGCCCAAGATTCGGGTAAGCCGGCCCATGAGTACCCTATAGGATATCCCATCGACAAGCCCCGAGCATCTCATGATTTTTCATCAATATTCCAAGTTGTTTTGGAAACTAAAGGTTCTTTTTGAAGTAAAATGGTGAGGTGGTCTTCTGTGTTCTTTTTCTTGTGTTTTTTGTGCACCTTTGGTGCACTCATTGAGTGTAGCCCCGAGCCTCTAGATACTTGGTACAAGTATTCGGAGGGTCTGAAAAAAAAAGTCGATCTTCCGTGTTCTTTGTCTTGTGGTCCTTGTGCACCTTCGGTGCACTCATTGAGTGTAGCCCCCGAGCCTCTGGATACTTGGTACAAGTATTAGGAGGATCTGAGAAAAAAGTCTTGTAAGGTAGGTATTTCTAGCCCCCGATCCTTCTCCGAGTTCTTTTTATCAAAAAAGAACTGGGCGGAAGGGTCTAAAATATCTTGTTCTTGTCTTCTTTCATTCACGGGTTGGTACTGTGTCTTCACGGATATGCAGAATCTTGCTTTTACTATAGGCTTTGGTCAGCTTTTGTCTTTTTCTTGCTTTTCTTTCTTGTGACTCTTGGCTTTTGGTGGTCCTTCCTTGCTATATATTCTGTTGTGCTTGCACTGATAGCTCGATCCTTAGGGTTCGGTGATCATGTTGCTGAGTGAAACTGAGCAGCCCTCAGGCTTATGGTCGCCTTCTGGTAGTCGAGTGGGTAGAAGAATTCTTGTGAATGGAGTTAGAGGTAGACTAACTCCTTGGTTAGATTTTCCTAGGAAGTTTGGTACAGTAGGCAGAAGAAGTCATGTGATGTGGCTTCCATGCCTTCTCCGTCTAACTGCCGAACTCCGGACTGTCATCGTTGTCGTTCCCGGATTGGTTGAAGTGGTGCGCTCCATCTTCCTGGTCGTGCATGCTTGCACCGAACTCATGATGGAAAGCCTAGAGCTAGAGCTATCCAATCTCATTTGTTGGGAATGGTTTTCTACCTATCCACCAGAACTTTCCTCGTGTTGTGTGAAGGTTTTGGGTTGTTGTAATCTTCAAGGTTCTTGCCATGTGCTGGGTCTTCTTTGGCAGTGGACCTGATTGATCCTTAGTTTTAGCCTTTATATTTTGTCACTTGTGGTCTTTTGTTGTAGATGAGGCTTATAATGGCCTAATATTAGTAGCTTCTTGGTTGTTGTCTTTGTAAGATTGCTAACCGAGTTGTTTTCAGCATCCATTGAGTGTTGCTGATTGTAAGATTGTCCTTAGAATATTCTTCCGGATATTCTGTATGGTACCCTGAAGTACTGCCTTTATTGTAGTTGTTTTCATCTCATCAATGTAGTCCTTGTAGAATCTTTTTCTTTTACTGCTTCCTTTATGTACTATTGATGTTGTATTCTTTTCTTCATGGACTTGGTGTATGTGCACCCGTTGTTCTTCTATAAATAGTTGTGGCATGGTTCCCTTTGTCATATATCCTCTGTTTTTCTTTGTAAAGGTCCTTGTTGTATCATGGATATTGTAGTTGGCGAGCTTGACGAGCCCCCGAGCTTCTTTCTTTCCTTCTTGGGTTGTGATCTGGTGAATGATGTAGTTCTTGTGATAGAAACTAGTAGATAGCTAGTTTCAGGGTAGTAGAATTCTGCGGAGGAAACCGAAACAAATGATGTAGGCCTTGTGATGGTATTGGTGTATACTGTCATGGACCCTTCAGTCGTTTATTTGTGTTTCCTTCCGGATTGTTCTGGATCTGCTGCCCTTGATGATGTTTGTCTTGGATGACTTCTTGGTTTTACTGCTTGCAACCAGGAAGGGTGAGCTTCTTCTCGTCTGAAATCAAGTACTTCCAAGCTGCTGCTTCCTGCACGATAATTACCGGTTCCGGTTTATGTAGTTTTCTCCTTTTTCCTGCTGCTCAAGGTACTTTTGTATCTGTTGAAGCATTGTATTCTGATGTAATTCGGCTGTGTGCTGGTGCTGATATTTCTTAATAAAGGACTCTCCTTGATCTTTGTTTCTTATGTCCCGCCGAGTACTTTTCACTAGCTCATTTTTTGTCATGTTGTACTCTTCGAGATGCGATTGTATTTAGCCAAATGTGACCGTTATTTTTCCTTTTTTTGGTGCGCAATCTTGGGGAGCGGCTGTTTCGCTATTTTCCGTAATTACTGCCTTTGGGTAACGGTTATTTTTGGGAACTAATCTTCTTGTTATAGCCTTATATAAGCTTCTTCATATTTTATTACTAAGTCTGTCTGTAATCGGGAAATCTCTGTCATTTGTCTTTGGTTTAACCTCCCTCTGTGATTCATCCTTGGAAAAAAATTCGCAATGAAGGGTAAGGGGATTCCGAAGTCTTCCGTTCAGTAGGGTGATCTTGATCAATTAGTTGCACAAGGATTTCTTCCAAGATCGGCCCTTTCTGCTTGCGAATTGCCTGGTGATCAACTGTCTCCCAATCCATCTCCTGATCAATCTCTTCTTTTTGTTTCTTATGTCAGATCTGGACTTTGTTTTCCTCCGTCTGATTTCTTAATTCAATTTATTAATTTCTATGGTCTCCAACTTCATCATCTTGTTCCCAATGCTATCCTCTTCCTTTCCTATTTTGTTCATCTTTGTGAGGCTTTCATAGGAATTCCTCCTTGCCTCTTGTTCTTCCGTTACTTCTTTCGAGTCCGTTTTACTGGTAGGTCAAAAGTTCCCCATTGTGGTTGTTGCATGATTCAGTCTAGGCAGAGTCACAAGAATGTCTTTCCTTCTTTGTCCTTATCCGATTCTGTTCGTGACTAGGCTGAGAAGTGGTTCTATGTTTCCCAGCCATCCTTTCCTAAGCCTTTTGATTTGTCTTCTCTTTCGGTTGCTCTTCCTTGTTGGTCTAACAAGATTGCTTCTTTTGAGAAGCGAGCTCTTAAGCCTTTAATTGATCGTCTCAGTTTTTTGAGGCAATCTGGTTTGATAGGTAATGGTATTGTTGCTAGCTTCTTACATCGCCGAGTCCAGCCCCTGATGAAAAGGGATCGTTTAGGTTTTGAGTATAGTGGTCCTTCTGATTCTTCTCGCCTTATCCTTGAGACTAAACTCTCGGATGATGCCGTTCTTAAGATGATGAATAGAGTATTGGGTGGTGTTGTTATCCTTCCTGTCGCAATTCAAGAGTATAGTGCTGCCAATCCTCCGCCTGTTGTAAGTGTTTTTATATCCTTGATCTATTTTTTCTGTTGTCCTTGTCTGATGGGTTTATCTTGTAGGGTTTTGGTTATGACTTTGCTCTCGATGTCCCTGCTGCTGTTGATGGCGGAGATTTGGGTGACGCAGATGCTGATGATGATGATGATGATGATACTGATGTTGGTACTGGATCTCGTGCCACTTCTCCGAAGAGAGGTTATGCTGATATTGGGCTTCCTCGACCAAAAAGGAGGCGGTCTGCCCGTCTGGGTTCTTTGTTAGGTTATCTTTATGCCGAACTTTTTTTGTTGCCTTTCTGTCTTTTGTTTCTTTAATTTGCCTTTATTTTGCAGATGGGCATTCGGCTTTTTCGACTGAAGATAAGTCAGTTGATCCCCTAAGTCCTTCTGGGTGAGTTATTTTTCTTTTCCCTTCTTTTTGTGTTTTCATGATGTATGTTGACCCTTGTTCTTTTTTATGTAGTCGGGTGTCTGCTGATGTTCCCCTTGTTTCTAGCTCTGTTGTACTCTCTTCTTCTGTCTTACCATCTTTCGATGATGGTTTTGATTTTGCTATTCCAAAGTTATCCTTCTCCCAAACTGTGGCTGAAATAAAGAAATCTTCTAGGTATATGTCTTTTCTTCTATTTGTGTCTTTGATATTTACCGAGTTCTTTGTAAAGACGTGTGCTATTTTTTGGCTATAGTATTGCTTTAGATGGCTCCTCTTCTTCTAAAGATGTTGTAGATTTGTTATTGCCTTCTCAAGGTATATTTATTTTCTGTTCTTCTAGGTATACATCTTTGTGCTAATTTCTTTGTTGTAGATGATCCGACAGCTTTCCATAATGCTGGTTTGACGGAGGTGTCTTTTGGGAAGTCTTTTTTGACTTCCCGACCTGATGCCCAAGTTTTTCCGACGGTTGATCGTTCTATTCCTTTGTCTGCTCGGTCTGAGCAGATTGGTCAGTTGCTTTCAACCTGAGAATCTTTTTCTTCAGAATATGGTGCTGAGCTCAAGGTGCTTTTGATAATATTCTTTTGTATTCCCCTTTTTCTTTCTGTTTTCCTCTTATTTTTATTTTTGTCAGCAGGCTTTCTATCAAGATCAAGATGTTTTGTTTGGTCCTCAAGAGGAGAGGTTGGCTACCCTTATTCAGGGTAGTCTTGGTAAAGCTGAGGCCGAGTTGTCTCACGTAAAAGTTGAGTTAACCCGTGTGACAGAGATGCAGAAGTCTGCTGCTACCCGAGCTTCTAATGAAATTGCTGATCTGAAGTCTTGACTTGCTGGTATTCTTTACTCCTTTACTTACTTGTTTTTGATTTTGCCCGATTGCCTTTGTTTATTTGTTTGATATTTGTCAGATGCTGATTGTCAATGTGAATCTTGGAAAAAGGATCGGGAAGTGATGAATGAGACTCTCCGGTCTTCTGAAAATAAGGCTGAGCATGTAAGTGAATCTGGTGATGATACTTTAAAAAAAGGCTCAAGATTTGCTAGCCGAAGCTTAGTTGATTTGGGTCGGTGCTGATCGTGATCTTGTCCAGGCTTTACAATCTGTTCAAACTTTGCAAGGGAAGTTGAATTCCGCTCGGGCACAACTTAGGTCCCTGTTTGATGTTGTGAAGCCTATTGTTGTTGTTGTTTGTCATACTGGAGATGATAGTGCTAGTATAGATAGTATAATCCCAGTGTTGCCCTCACGATTTCGTGAGTTTGTGCAAAATGGATTTGAACGGTGCATTGGAAATGTTGTTTCCTTTGTTCGGGCTCTTGCCCCTGAGGTTCCTGTGGCCCGGATTCTTGAAGATCCTATGGAGGCCGATCTTTTGACTAGGTGGGAGCAATCAAAACCTCAGGTTAAGGTTCTTTGTAGTGAGATACTTGGTCAGATGAAAGTGTTGCCCCCTTCCTCTTGATAAACATATTGACTTATCTTTGAGTGATGGTTCTTGTAATATACTCTGAATGATACTTTTGCTTAACATATTGTCAGGCTCCGTCCTGATATTGTGATGTCCTTGTCTTTTTCTATCGATGGTGTGCAGTTTTATTTGATATATTTGGCCTTCTGATGAATAACTTATTTCTCCAGATATTTGTGAGCCATCTCGAATTTCTTTTGATTGGTATTGTGCCTTAGTATTAGGCTTTGAAGATGCTTCTGAATTCTTGAGTTCTTTCTAGGTAATATTATTGGCCTTCGTGCATTTGATGATCATACTTGAGATATTTCCATTCATAGAATGCCTTATGCCTTTAAGTTAGGCTTTGAAGATCTTTGTCTTTGCTTTTGATAACCTCCGAGTAGTTTTGAGGTAGTTTTGTCGAGTAATTTCCGATGATGGAGTCTGATATGATAGTATTCGGCTTGCAATCTTTGTTGCACCGCTTTTGTATTGCTCTTCAAGCAGTTGTGTTGTGTCACTTTGTACCAATGATTATCTCTGATGTGTTGAGGTAGACTGATACTTTTGTTGCGTCGAGTAGTTTGATATTTGTCATGCCGCTTCTCGAAACGGTAGACTTGTAGATATATGAACCAGACTGTGCCGCCCATGGTGCAAAGCAGTTGGTTTGTCGTCAAGGTAGGCTGATACTTTTTGTTGCGCTGAGTAGTTTGATGTCATACCGCCTCACAAAACGGTTAGACTTGTAGATATATGAACCAGACTGTGCCTCTCATGGTGCAAAGAAGTTGGTTTGTCAGGTTGCCTCATGAAACAACTGACTTAAAGATGCTAGACAGTGCCGCTCATGGTGCAAAGCTGTCAGCTTGTCATGCCGCCTCACGAAACAGTAGACTTATATATATGAACCAGACTGTGCCGCTCATGGTGCAAAGCAGTCGATTTGTCGAGTTGCCTCATGAAACAATCGACTTAAAAATGCTAGACAGTGCCGCTCATGGTGCAAAGCTGTCAGCTTGTCATGCCGCCTCATGAAACAGTAGACTTATATATATGAACCAGACTGTGCCGCTCATGGTGCAAAGCAGTCGGTTTGTCGAGTTGCCTCACGAAACAATCGACTTAAAAATGCTAGACAGTGCCGCTCATGGTGCAAAGCTGTCAGCTTGTCATGCTGCCTCACGAAACGGTAGACTTATATATATGAACTAGACTATGCCGCTCATGGTGCAAAGCAGTCGCTTTGTCAAGTTGCCTCATGAAACAACTGACTTAAAATGCCAGACAGTGTCTCTCATTGTGCAAACTATCAGTTTGTTCTTGATGTCTTGTATCTCATGTCTTCAGATGTAGAATTTCTTGAGTTGGCTGATATGCCAAGTATTGCTTAGTTGAATTCCATCTTCTGTCATGAGCTCATAAGTTCCGGGTTGTATTGTTATTTTGATGATGAAAGGACCCTCCCATGGGCTGAGTATTTTATGTCTTCTGTCTTTCTTTTGAATTAGCCGTAGTACCAGGTCTCCTGGTTTTAGCATTCTAGGATGCATATTTCTGTCGTAGTGTCTTCGCAAGCCTTGTAAGTATCTTGTATTTTGTATTACTGAACTGTCTCTTATTTCTTCGATTGAGTTGATCTCTAATCGTCTTGTTTCTTCAGCTTCTCCTTCATCGTATTGTTCGATTCTTGGTGATTGCCATATCAAGTCAATTGGTAATATGGCTTCTGATCCGTATACCAGGAAGAAAGGTGAGTAGCATGTTGCTCTGCTTATTTGGGTTCTTAAGCCCCATACCACTTTGGTAGTTCTTCTATCCACTTGCCTCCGTAGTCTTTTATGTCTTCATATAATCTTGGTTTTAGGCCTTGTAATAATAGCCCATTGGCTCTTTCAACTTTTCCGTTTGCTTGAGGATGAGCTACTGATGCATAATCTATCTCTATTCCGCAATCTCTTGCCCAATATTGGAATTCCTTTGCTGTAAATGGTGATCCGAGATCTGTGATTATTCTGTTGGGCATCCCGAATCTGTGCATGATGTCTTGTATGAATTTTGTTGCTTTTTCTGCGTTGTATTTGACTAGAGGTTTGTATTCGATCCATTTGGTGAATTTGTCTACTGCCACGAATGTGTATTCAAATCCTCCTTTTGCCTTTTTGAGAGGTCTGACTTGATCTAATCCCCAGCATGAAAAAGGCCAGGCTGGTGGTATGCAGATTAGATTATGTGCTGGAACATGGAACTTGCAAACATTTGGCAATTCTTGCATATTTTGACTAATTGTTCTGCATCCTTGAGTGTTGTTGGCCAATAGAATCCGCTTCTGAATGCTTTGCCGATTAGTGTTCTAGATGCTGCGTGATTTCCACAGCATCCCGAGTGGATTTCTTCCAATATTTCTTTTCCTTCTTGCGTGGATACACATTTCAATAATAGTCCAGAAGACGCTGCTCTTTTGTATAATTTATCTTTTACAAGGACGTAAGCTTTGCTTTTTCTTATAACCCTTGTTGTTTCTGCTTTGTCTCTGGGTAGTTTGTTTTCATTCTTATAATCGATGAATGGTTCTCTCCAATCACTCTCTATGTTGAGGATCTATCTTGAGGTGTCGGGTTCTTTTATCTTGTCTATGTCCATTGGGTCTTCTTTTTGTTTACTGATTTCTTGGATTGATGGCTTTGCGAGTTATTCTACAAATACTCCCGGTGGTACTTTTGCTCTGTCTGACCCCAATTTAGACAAGATATCTGCTGCCACATTTGAATCTCTCAAGACATGGTGGATTTCTAATCCTTCGAAGTTCTTTTCAAGTTTCCTTACTTCTGCACAGTATGCGTCCATGTTGTTTTTTGTGCAATCCCACTCTTTGTTTACTTGATTGATTACTACTGCTGAATCTCCATAAGTGAGAACTCTTTTGATTCACAGGGTGGCTGCTACTTTTAATCCGTGTAAGAGTGCTGCATATTCTGCTTCATTATTTATTGCTTGCCATAATATTTGTAGCATGTATTTTAATTGTCTTCCTTCTGGGGAAATCAGTAGTACACCTGCTCCAGCTCCTCCAAGCTTCAGAGAACCATCAAAGTACATCTTCCAATGGTCTCGTATTGGTTCGGGTTCTTTTTGTGAAATTTTTGTCCATTCTGCAATAAAGTCGGGTAATATCTGTGACTTGATTGTTGTCCTTGGTATGAAGTCTATATTCATAGATCCGAGTTCCACTTCCCATTTAGATATTCGACCAGTGGCGTCTTTGTTTCTGAGTATGTCTTCTAACGGGAAGTTGGTTGCTACTGTTACTTTGTGCTCGTGAAAGTAATGCATCAGCTTTCTTGATGATATGAGTACTGCATATAGTAGTTTCTGTACATGTGGGTATCTGACTTTTGATTCCGTGAGTACTTCGCTGATGTAGTATACTGGTCTTTGTACTTTGTAGGTACGTCCGGGTTCTTCTCTTTCCACGATGATTGCTGCACTTACTATGTTTTTTGTTGTTGTGATATACAGCATCATGTCCTCCTTATTTATTGGTGGTGTCATTATTGGAGATGATGATAAGTATTCTTTTAGCTTGATGAAAGCTTGATTTGCTTCTTCTGTCCACTTGAAGTTCTCTTTTCTTTTTAGGAGTTTGAAGAAAGGTAGTCCTTTTTCCCCCAAATTTGATATGAATCTGTTGAGAGCTGTCATACATCCTATGAGTTTTTTTATGTCCTTGACCTTTTTTGGTGGCTTCATGTCCATTACAGCTTTGATTTGCTTTGTGCTTGCCTCGATTCCTCTATTGCTGACTAGAAAACCAAGTAGTTGTCCTGATGGTACACCAAAGATGCACTTTGTTGGATTGAGCTTCCACTTCCATGCTTTTAGGTTTTTGAAAGTCTCTTCTAAATCTTCCAATAGTGATTCGGGTTCCTTTGTTTTGACTACTACGTCATCAATGTATGCTTCAGTGTTTCTTCCGATTTGATCTCCTAGGCAGGTTTGTATAACTCTTTGATATGTTGCTCCTTCATTTTTCAGTCCGAACGGCATTGATTTATAGCAGTATGCCCCGAAAGGTGTTATAAAGGATGTTTTGCTTTGATCTTCTTCCCTCAATGATATTTGATGGTACCCTGAGTAGCAGTCGAGAAAGGATAGTAGCGATGATCCCGCTGTTGAGTCTATGACTTGGTCAATTCTTGGTGGCCCATATGGGTCCTTCAAACAGTGTTTGTTGAGGTCTGTGTAGTCCACACACATATGTCATTCTTTCGAGTTCTTTTTCTCCACTAACACCGGGTTAGCTAACCCTTGTTGTTTCTGCTTTGTCTCCGGGTAGTTTCTGTTTTACTGGTCTTGATCCTTTATTTGTATCAATTTTGTGCTCAGCCAACTCCTTTGGGACTCCTAGCATATCTGCTGGTTTCCATGCAAATATGTCTTTGTTATCCCTCAGAAAGTTGGTGAGCGCGAGTTCCTATTTAGGATCCAGGTTTGCGCTGATTATTGTCGTCTTCTCTGGATCTCCAGTTAGTAGGTCGATTGTCTTCGTGGCTGCTTCTTTTGGTAGTGTAAAGTTACTTGGCTTCTTTGTCAGTATCTGGAGTTCATCCGAGTTCATTATCTTGACCGTCTTCACAATGTCTTCTTTTTCCTTGTAATCTTGCAACTTTTCTGATATTTGTATGGCTTGTACGTCACAGTCATATGCCTTCTTTAGGTCTCCCTTCAGTGAAAGGACTCCTTTTGTTGTCGGCATCTTGAGCAGCAGATATGGGTAGTGGGGTATTGCCATGTATCTTGTGAGTGTTGGTCTTCCCAAGATTGCATGATAACATGATTCGAGGTCGGCTACTTCAAACATGATGAACTCGGTTCGATATTTGTCGGGCGTTCCAAAGGTGACTGGTAAGGTGATTTGTCCCACTGGTATGGAAGCTTTTCCGGGTACTATCCCATAAAAAGGAATACTCGTCGGTGTGATCATGCCTTCATAGTCCAAGTTCATCTTCCTTAGGGTATCTGTGAAGATTATGTTTAATCCTGCTCCTCCGTCGATGAGTACTTTGGAAACCACCACTCCTGCTATTGTTGGTCCCATTACTAGGGGATAATAGCCAGCATTTTCTGGGCTTGTCCATTGATCTTCTCTTGTGAATTGAATTGGGTACTCTGGCCAATCCATATATCTTGGGGTAGCTGGTTCTGCTGCCATGATGGTTTTGTGTGCTAGCTTTTCCTGCCTTTTATTTCTTGTGTATGATGCTCCAAAAAAGATTACTGCTATTTGTCGTTGGGGTTCTTGATAATTCCCTTCCGCTTTCTTTGTATCCTTCCCTGATCCATCTGTTCTTTGTTCCGAGTTGTTTGCTCATGTATCCTCTTTCTTTGTGAATCTTTGTTGGAAAACGTCGCATTCAACTAGCTTGTGGCTTGCATTAGGATGTATGTAGCAGGGTAGGTCTTCTATCCTTTCTGTTGGCCTTTTCGTGTAGTTGTTGCATTGGTAGTTGTTATTTGAGTATCTATTATTCTGGTTTGTGTTTCTGTTGTTGTTGTATCCTCCTTTGTCATTATCGTTGAATCTTCTTTTGTTGTCTGTTGCTGCTACCATGTTGTCTTGTCTTGGTCTTTTGTCATTGGGTCTAAAATCCGGTCTTTTATTTTCATGAAGATCTTGAGTAAATCTATGTCGAGTTCTTTCTTCTGATGATATCATGTTTTCGACAGCTCTTTTGAAGTCTTCATTGGATCTTAGGTTTTCGTTAAAGTAGTCTTTGAACTGCCAATTTGCTATGATTCCATCCGCAAATGTTTCTATCACTTCCCTGTCGGTGATGTCATGTATTTGAGCTCTGAGTTCTCCAAATCTTCTGTAATACTCCCTCAAGGTTTCTACTCTTCTTTGCTTTACGTTCTCCAATTATGTCGCTGTCATGGGATGTGTTATTATTCCCGCGAAGTTGTTGCATAACGCTTCTTGCAAATCCTCCCAATACTTGATTGACCTTGGCTTTAGCTTATTGAACCATTGTAAAGGCATGGCTTCGAGTGTCATTGGAAAGTATAGGGCCTTGATGTCATTGTTTCCTCCTGCGAGTTCAATGGATTGAGAATATACTCTTATCCATTGTCTAGGTTCTACTTTTCCGTTGTACTTGGAGTGATTTGCTGGCTTGAATTTGTGTGGTAACTTCAATGTCTGCAGTCTTCCTACAAAGCATGGAAATTTGTCGTATTGTTCTATTATGTTGAAGTCTGGTGATCCGTCCCTTCGGTAATAATCCCTATCTCCTCTGTATTTAGATTCACCGTACTCTTCCGGATAACGCTAACCCCAATCTGGGTCATTTTGTTTTATCAGTCCAAGATGTTGTTCCTGTCTTTCCGATGGTTGTGGTATCTCTGTTTTCCCCAATCTGTGAAATATTGAATTCTTAGGGGGTTGTTCTTCTTGCTTCTCTCCTTGTCCACCTTGAGGTGTGTTGTCATCGGGTTGTTTATTGGGGTCTCCGTCTTCTTTTGCTGGCTCATCTGTGATCCTTTCCTCTTTGGTAAGGATGTTCAGTTCTTTTATCGGTTCTTCAAATCTTTCTCTTTTCGAGTTCTTCATGGATTCTCTTTCTGTCTTCTTCTTGTTATATTCTATCAATTCTGCTTTGTACTTGTTCCAGATTTGTTTTCTTTGAACTGCTCTATTTCTTCTTCCTACTCTTGCTTTGTTCTTTTTCAGCCTTGCAGTTTTGTGATCGTTGGTCTCATCGTCATTGCCTTCTTCATCATCCGAGATATCCCCTTCTGATTTATCTGACGATTTTAAGTTGGGCATTTGTGGTGATTCCAGATAAGGTTCTAGTTCTGCCATGTATATGGTATGTGCCCTTCGAGTTCTTCTTGTTGGCTGATTTATTTTCCTTGATTTGTATGACAGATTCTGGTAAATTCCGAGTTCTTTTCCTACTTGGAACGGTAGTTCCGCGTTTCGATCTCGCATTATTGGGGATCGGTTCGGCCAGTGCACGATGCACCCTTCTGGAGTTGTTGACATTATCATTCCTTCTTGAGCACCTCTCAGAGTTATGCTTCTTGTCATCTTCTTTTTGAGAAAGTTTCCGTATGTAGATGCGGAATTACGTAACCCGTATGGTGCCGAGTACTTGACTGCTTCCGAGTTGTTCCTGCCTTGGGTTGAGGTTCGGTTGCGTATTCTGATTTGTATTGCACTTGGTCTCCTCGTGTTAGTCTCAAAGTTGGTATGTGGTAAAGTCTCCTTCTCTGAGTCGGTTTCGTATCCATCCTCATCTGCTGGTCTGGTTGGTTTCGAAATTGTGAAATTTTGAGTTCTTTGACTCAGTTCCTAAAGATCTTGATCTACTCCTTCTCGGAGTCGGCTTTGAATTTTTCCGTCATCGTCGATCTTGTAGATCCATGATCCGAAGAAAAATGTAGATTCCGTCGATTTCATCATCTTGAGGTCGTGGTCCACCAAGCTTGTAGAATCATGGACCCTTGTGTTTAGGCGATTAACGACAATACTAGATCACTATGACTAACGTGTGTTTTGTAGAGGCAAAGTTGTTTATGTTAGGTCATTAGTGATGCTATTTGAATGGGCTTAATGGATATTCATGCCCCCAAGATGGAAATCGTTTCGGTTGCAAAGGATGAAGATACAAGTTGAAGACTAGGCTAGTTCTTAGTGCCGTAAGGTTGAGAAGGGCACTAAGTATAGCTAGGGTTTTTGTTTTTCCTTTGACCGTACTATAAAGGGGGTTATGAGATTAGTAGCTTGACCTAGGAGAGTTTAGGAAAGTGGGTATATGCACACTTGTCACAACTAGTCCTAGAGACCTTGCTTTCAGCCCTTGATAAACCCTAGAAAAGGTAGGAGCAAAATCCCTTGAGAAACCACAGCGAAAATAGTTGTTTAGAGGGAGAAAGAGGCTCCGGACCACTCTGCTAAGTAGGCGTCGGACCAAGGAGAGTGGTCCGACGGTCCCTGACTTAGGCAGATTCTTAGCTAGAGGAGCTCCGGACCACCTGTCTGGAAAGCACCGGACCATAAGAGAGTGGTCCGGTGGCTTGGTTCAGAGAGAGAAGGCTCTGGACTAGTCCGACGGCTAGTCCGATGCCCCAAGACAGGAGGTTGGGTTTATGCAGAGAGCTCCCTGGCTCCGGACCAGAGCGTCGGACCAGGGCACCGGACCAAGGAGAGTGGTCCGGTGGTTCGTAAAAGAGAGAAAGGATTTCACTCAGAGAGCACCGAGGCTTCGGACCAGTGCGTCGGACCAAGCAGAGTAGTCCGACGGTGCCTGAGTTTGAATCCAGAGTGAGCTCCAGACCAGTGTGCATGGTCCGGTGGTATGAGCTCCGGACTAGTCCGGTGGCTACGCAGAGAGAAGAAAAAGTAAAAAACGGCTAGTTTTGGAGGTGGGGACTATTTATAGTTGCCCCCTTGGTCCTTAGAGGAACTCTTGGCCATTGTTTCAGCTGGTGACACCTTGAGAAATCTTTTGGAGAGCCAAGAAGCTAGTGAGGGAGAGATTAGAGAGAGTTCATCTTGTTCTTCCCTCCTAGAGTGATTAGGAGTGATTTGTGTGCATCCATCCACCTTCCTAGCCTTGAGTGGGTCAAGTGAAGGTCTTGTGCTTGTTACTCTTGGTGTTCGACAGCACCTAGACGGTTTGGTGGTGTTTGGAGGAAGTGACCGCCGGGAGATTGTTGGCGGCTCTTCTCCAAGCTTCTTGTGATCGGTTGTGGGCGATTCACCGAGCCGGAGTGGCGAAGAATTAGCCCATAGAGAGCACTCTACCCTTGCGTGGGTAGAGGGGGAGCGATACCTTGCGAGGTGCTCCAACGAGGACTAGGGGGTGTGTCGACACCTCGATACCTCGCAAAAAAATCGTTGCGTCAATGAGATTTTCTTTTCCCTAGCTCTTTACATTTCCGCATTACTTTCCGTCTTGTTTTTATATTTCCTACTAGAATTGCTTAGGTTGTTTTTAATTCCTATGAACTGCTACCGCTTTCTAGCTAGGACACACGGACGGTAGGCACTAGGGGGTGATTGGCATTTGATAGGTTTTTATATTTGCTTTAGAAATTTAAAACAAGCCCAATTCACCCCCCCCCCTCTTGGGCATCTTGATCCTTTCAAAGCTTTCGAGAAAAAAATTGCCGAAAGCCCCTACCTGGCGCGCCAGCTGTCGATGTTTTACCACCGATAGCCTGCCACGGGGTTACCCGAGACAGTAGTTCGTGCTTCGGCGAATAGTGAAACCTTGGTGGTTGGACACGCAGGGACACACAGTTTATACTGGTTCAGGCCCTCGACACAGTCGAGTAATAACCTTACGTCCAGTTGAGTTGTTTGTTATTGCTCTGATCGTAATACATGATGTTGTGTGTCGCTCTATGTATCAGGTGTTGAGTAGTATGTTCAGATGTTTTTCTAGGTGATGCCCTCACCAGCCCTTTATAGTCCAGAAACTGGTTGAGGGCTGCTCTAATTCTACTCGGTTACAAACTCAGAGTCCTAAGCTGTGCTTCGGTCTTGTCGTCCTTACCGAGTAGGATTCGGTCTTGTTTGTCCGTCTTCCTTCGTGGGCCGAGAAAAGGAGGCCCAAGATTCGGGTAAGCCGGCCCATGAGTACCCTATAGGATATCCCATCGACAGAGTCTTTTTGAGGAAACTGAGTGGATGATGC